>JANRGW010042373.1:0-14493 GCA_024733675.1 Psilopsiagon aymara
TGGGTTGCCCAGGGAAGTTGTGAATGCTCCATCCCTGGCAGTGTTCAAGGCCAGGTTGGACAGAGCCTTGGGTGATAATGGTTTAGTGTGAGGTGTCCCTGCCCATGGCAGGGTTGTTGGAATTAGATGATCTTAAGGTCCTTTCCAACCCTATCTGTTCTATGGTTCTAGGATTCTATATGATTGTCATATTAAGAATACAATAATTGAATAACAAAATATTACTTTATTCCTGTCATTATGTAGGTAATTCAGATGGTAATTTTACCTCAGGCATTTAGGCAGAGACTGGTATTTTCAGTAATAATAATAAAATCCAATTCCATTATTTCACTGGGCATCGCAAATTTTGGCAGTTGGGTTTTTCATTTGTTTTGGGGTGTTTGGTTGGTTGGGGTTTTTTTCTCTGTCATTTATACTGGGTTTTGGTTTTGCCATGGCACCCTGAAATACTCAGGACTTCCTTTTGATGCTTGAGAACAGATTTTCAATACAGAGCTTGTTTATTATTCAGGTCATAATGTACTGATGGTCAGTCCTTGTAACAGGCCGAGTGAAGCTTTCTCACACTTGGAAATATGCCCAAGGTAGCAATCATTCCTCAGTTCGTGCTACTAGATTGTTTTGTCTGTACAGGTTTGCCAAACACGTGGTCAAGATAAAATGACATATTTTTCCTTGAGACTTTCCTGGTGTTAGTGAAACTTGATTGTTACAGCGAAAGCCACGGTCAGAGTCTTTCCTTTCTTTCCTGTCCCTTTGGTTTAGTTTCTTTTTCTGCTCCAGGGAATTTAACAGCTTGTCTAGTTGTTTTCCCTTCCATGGTCTCTGTTCCAGAGTTTGAGGATTCCAGGTGAGAGAAAAAGAGCGACACATAGAGAACCCGCACCTAGTTTATTAATATAGGAAAATAAAGATAGTAAAGGATGCAGTAAAGGATACTGCTGATGTTTGGTTATCTTACCAACCCCAAGATGATCAGGAAACCAGCTCTGAGGATCATCATCACAGCATGAGATGGCAGGCTCAACCTTAGCAGGCAGTCTTGACCTGGGTGATATGAGGGTCTGCCTCCTCCACATCACATGAGGCTCTGGCTTTTATACTGACAAAAATGCACACTCATTCCTATGCAGGGGGCCAGTCTGTGTTGGAAGAAGTGGCCAGAAATACCTAGAAAGATCTCCAAGGGTTGAGACTTTTCTGGGGAGCTCTAAAGCAGAACTTTCTGGGCAGGAACCAAACCTGGACTTTCTGGGGAGCAGCCAAAGTGGGCAAGCAGTACTTTTCTATCTCTGTGTTTCACCACGGACCATTGTCTATTGTCCCTGATGCAGTCTCCTACAATAACCAAATACAAAGTACAATAACTAGTTAATGTTTGGGTCTCTGGGTTTGTAAGAGAATATATAAGCAAGAAAAAGAGTATCACTGTATGGATTATGGGATTTTTCAGTGATGTTGCCATGTAAATCATATGTTGTCATAACACATTCTCAGAGTGCCTCTATTCTGAGAATCTCTGACATTATTATATACTCAGGCTGACTTTCCTCTCTTTCAGGCTGCTTGTCAAAAAGCTGTGATAACTCTGATAAGTCAGCATGATCCCCTTTACCAAGCTGGAAAGTCTGTAGAAAATTCCAGCTATGGGGAAGTTGCATAGGTAGAGTATGCGCTCCATGCTGCACTGCACAGTATGCTGTTGCTTTTCTGGGCTCTGAGTTCTCACTGTCCATCTTAAGGGGTTTTTTTAAGTTTTGCTGTCTGGTACTGAGTGGATTTAGAAAAGTCTGGTAGTTGCAGGGCAGTAGGGTAAAAGAGCAAAATCATCCTAAAATAATGGTGAAAATCTCCCACATACCTGCACAGCTGAAGCAGTCTGTTTTCTTGCTTCTTTCATGCCTCTTCTAGAGTCTCTGTGCATTAAGGGCAAGGTAAACTGTTTTCTTTTCTAACTTACTGACTTTTCAGTCTTCTGTCAGGACTTTTCCAGGAGAAAGGAGAGGTCAGTATTCATTTGTTTGGGAAAAGGAGACTCGATTACAGATACTTGAACAAGCCCAAAACATGCAGCATAACAGTCATACGAGGAAAGCAGGATGTCAGAATCATCCTCTCCTTTGCTCATATGGTGTCCATATCTGATTATTATTATTTTCTTAGTTTGCTTCTATGTTTTGCCTTGTAGTTTCTGTAATAGCACCCAGAATGCTAGCAATAGAATGAATGCTGTGCAAGGCAGGCGGAGGTGTCTGCCCACACTGTGTGAAGGCAGGCATCCTGCCATGGGAGCAGAGGAAAAGTGGTTTGGACTCAAGTGCAGCTGTTCCGCCAACATTAGGGTGACTGGCTGTGGGGTGCCATGGGCTCTGGAAAGCCTATGGAGAAAGGATCAGTCTTCTGACAAATTGCACTTAACCATCAAGATTCCCTTCAGGAATCCTTTTTTTATGTCTGCAGGAAACTGCACATTTGTGTTCAGTTCTGCTTGAAAAGATTCCTCTTCAGACAATGAACGTGAACCCATGAAGTCTCTGAGTGTCAGGCTGGTTTGTGGGTTCCAAACTTCTGAAGTTTTCAGCTCTTTCATGCAGCTTTTATTTGCTGACCTGCCTTTGGAAGGCTAATAATCATAGTGGAAGCTATTTAATGATAAACTTCCTGCTGTCAATGCTTAGAGTGAATACATTTAAATTTTGTTCTGCTCTTTGGACCTAACTGTTGTTAATGTAGGGTAAGGAGAAGTCTCAGTGAAGTGTCTGTTCTTGCACATCAACTTGAAGTTTCACCCAAAAAATCCCTTCAGTTAGGTGAGAGACAGCAGGCCAAGAGATGCAACTTAAAGCTTTTTAGAATAGCCAAGTCTGAGTTTTAGTGTTTTCAAGTACTGGAGTACCATGGCAGCAAGAGCTTCAATGCTTGAGATAATTGGGTACCTAATGCGTATGCTTCCCTAGGAGGAGGCAATAGTCCTCTGAGAGTTTTGAAGTGGTCTGCAAATCTGAGGCAGTCATGGGTGCTTGTCAGAGAATTTCTGTCCCTGGACCTGACCTCAGTTACTAGCCAAAAACCAGAGCCTTCTGCAGGGGCCCATTCCATCTAGCAGATTCCCAAATCTGTGTGGGGTACATCCTACTGGAGCGTGTACCAATTAAAAGTTGCTGCATCTGTGAAAGCATTTGCTGGGCTACAGCAAAATCATGGTTAACTCCAAACAACATCAGATTCATTGGTTTTTTAAATTGCAAAGCTCCAGTCTAGCAGCAGAGTTGAAATTGCAGATGGCTGAGAGAGCATATATTCATACCCAGACCATGATGAGAACGATGGGCAGCCCATCACAATCCCAGAACCAGCTACCTAAATGAGACAATGATAATGAGACATGCAGCTTGTTGCTTTCTCTTAAGGGAGATCAGACATTGTAAGCAGCAAGATGCGCAAGGACATGCTGACATCTTGGAATTGGGGTTAAGTTACATCATAATCGAAGTTTGCTAGCCCTGGGAGAGTCTTCTCATGACCTTTCATGCTGGGGTTGGGAGAGGCACGGCTCCCTGGGTAAGGAATAAGCCATTGTTTTTTTGATTGACGATTTTAGCGTGAGGATGTTTGAAGACCCTCAGATGCTTTAATTAAGGAGTTGCTCAAGTGTCCCTCCTCTAGACACAGGAGGCATTCCCTCTCAAAAATGGCAGTACTTTGACAGTACTGTGCCTGCCATACATTAATTGGTACATAAATTGGTTACAGTGGCGCTTATTTCTCCCATTTAATAAAAGTCATAATTTATTCCTTTCCTATCTTAACAGCGCTTGATCAGAAAAGAAAGTACAAAGGAGGTGTTTCCTTCTATTGGCTCATCTTCACTGTGCCTCTCTCCCATTCTGATTCCTCCTTATGATCCCCAAGTGAAGATGAGTAGCCTGCTGCGAATATGACTTCTCTGACTAGTGTCATTGCCTCCCACCAGTCTGAGTGGGTGTCCTTCAGTGATGAGCTGCTCCTCCCTGTTAGCCCACAAGGTAAGCTATCTGATTGTCTTTGAACATTGTGAGACTTTGTCTGAATTAGACCAGCTACTGTCAGATATCTGCATCACAGAGCTTGCCTTCTGAATGGAAGCAGGGCATGCAGAGGTTGAATTATATCCTGCTGCCCTTGCATAATGGGAGAAATTGCGCCAAAGTATTAAATACTTTTCTAATGTGAGATTTCCTTAGCATAGATCTATTGCAGGGTTTGGATCTGTCCTATGGGATATGGAGGAAGTTTCACCTTTCATAATCAAGTGCAAAACTATGCCCAGTGTTAGACAAAAAACTATGTTAGGTGAAGGACATTTTCTGTCTGCATTTAATGGCAAATTCAGGTATTTCAGTAAAAAACAATGAAGTGATGGTAAGTCCTATCAGTTCTATTTTTGTCTCTCTTTTAGGTAGGACTGAGGAGCCTCTAGAGAAATGTTTTTCTTCGTCGGACACCTCCTCAGAAGAGAACCACAGTGCGGAAAGAGAATTTCAAGACCTCTCCCACACACAGCAGGAAAATGCAGCTGACCAACCCAAGGTGGATTCTGCTGTGCCTGGGAACCATGTGTGTCCTAGCGCTGATCTGTCGTCATCCATCAGTGCTTGGGTTCAGTTTGAAGATGCACCATGGACCAGTGCTCCATCAAACCACGCACATGCAGGTGAAGCATATGCATGAAAATGTCCCTTCCAGTAGCATAACAGAATACACAGAGAGCCTACAAGGTTTTTTTTTTCTTGCTCTTTCCTTTCTCAGAGGTTGAACTTTGTCTGGTTTGCACTGTACTTTAACACAGTTAATATTACCAGGGTTTCAAAAAGGGCTCATAATTTTGTTCTGGATAGAACTAGCAGTTTTTCAGTTTTGTAAAGAAAATGAAAGATATCTGTGATTGATTCCACCTATGCCTTGCCCCTGGAGAAATGCATTCATGGGGAAACAATATAGTGGTGTTTTCAGGAGTGACATTTCTTATGTACAGGTATGAACAGCCATCTAAAAAGTCTGAGCAGTGTTTGCCTCTGTAATCTGGAACTGAAGGAATGGTGGTCACTGTCCTTTGTAGTGTTAATCTGCCCATATCCCTGTATGGTTTTTTGCTGGAAACTAAATGAGACCAACAGCTAGTGTGCCCGTGCCCATCTGTACTTTCTGGTGTCTTTTGATGCTGTGATTTAGCAGGTGGAGAATTACAATGACGACTGAAGGTGACTGTAATTCCAGGACTGTGTGCACTTTTCAAATGTAAAAGTTTGTTCTGACATGCTTCAAATGTGCATGCAAAGCCTCTGGCTTGCCTCCTGAGCTTATGCTAACTGATATGGCTATATAAGCTTCCAGCTTTCATGTATGAACAAATTTCTGGCCCTCCACGCAGGAGGCTGTGGAGCAATTGCCCAAGTAAACATTAGTTTACTTTCTCATGTTTAAATTGAGATTATCTCTTAATTCCACTTTGTTCCTGATAGTTATTAAAGCAGTTTAAAAGAGGTACAGCTTACTCTGATCACTGAGTCCATCAAAACTCCCTGTAATGTGAATAATGTTTCTGTCAGAAAACTTGGATTGGCAACTTTGGGTTGGGTTTTGGGTAAAACCCAGTAGTTTTCCATCTGCTCTTTGTATGGATGCTGTAGACTAGTCTGAGACAGTGGTTAGACCTTTGTGCAGGAGAGGTGGGTGAATCTTTAGGAAAAAAGAAGTTTCTGTTGAGCTTTGCTTAAGGACTTCTTACCTTTATATTTATTTGTTGGTTGTTATTGGTTGTAAATGCTTACTGATCATGGCACTGAGGAGAGAAGGAAGAGCACCAGAAGTGTAAATCTGTAAAACTGAGGTGGTCTCCCTCCCTATTATTTAATTTTGTGGTTAGATGATCCTTACCCCTACTCATACAGCCATGTACTTTTTTAAATGGAGCTGTTGGTTGCTCGGACACCGTATTTCCTTCCTAATGTTGCAGTATCCTTCTTGAATGGAAAACTCTAAAGTGCACCTTCTTATTAAGCTTAAAAAAACCCCTGAAATTCTTTGCTCAGCCTAAACAAAGCCATAACAAAGAGTCTTCCTTAAAACTAATCTCATGGTGTGTTACTTGATTTCCCATCCTGAAAGGGGTGTGGCCTAGGCTTAAGATCTATAATCGGCAAAAGCACTGCCTCTTGGTTTGTGTTTTCAGTCACAGGGGACACTGGGTTGTAGACAGAGGTCTAGGATATCCAAAAGAGGTGATCAGAAAATATTTTCCAAAAACATTGAGGTTTTGAAGGTGGCACCCATTTGTGCTCCTGTAAAGGCTTGTCCCAAGTGATCCATGCCACTGGGGGGGTCTTTACACACAAGTGTTTAGCATCTGACTAAGATTAGTGGAGGAGGATGGTTCCCCTGGCAGTCACATCAGGAGGTACTCTGTGTAGTCCTTCTCTGGAATGCTGTTATTCTTTAATTGTATAGAAACCCTAAGGAGGTGGTGTGGATATTTTAAAATCCTTACTTGTGAGCTAGTCTCACTCCTATTCTGGACCCTGTATTATAAATGGCCTGGCCACTGCAGCTGGCAGCCTCTAGAGGGAAAGCCATGTGGCAGAAGAGATCACAGCTGTTTGCTTCTGACTCACTACTCTGAGAAGCATTTGACATCAAGAGGTAGGATAAACTTCATCCCTCAGTTGTTCTCAATTAATCTGCAGGTCACATCTTCTTTCTATGGGCGGTAGCAAAGCTGGAGACTTTGTGTTATAACCAGGATATGCTGACAGGCTCAGTGGAAACCCCGTAGTGAGAGCAATTATTCATTTCTAGTAGCAAACAGCCCACATTAGAACAATAGCAAATAGCCAGATGGGGGTGGAGAGGAGAGTATAAAGGCCAAGTATGGACAGATGGATTGGTGTGAGAAGGATGGAGATGTTTGAAATCTGTTTCCTCTGCAGGCAGCTGTGAAGAGCAACATCGTGAAGGTTCAGCACCCCCAGCCACATTCCTGTCCCAGCTCCAGCGCTGTTAGGAAGTTGTCTGTCTGTCCATGCAGAAGCAGCTGCACAGCTGACTAGATAGCTGCCCAGGCTGATGGCCAGGCTGCCTGGAATCATATTTGGAGAAGGGCTTGTGAAGTGGCATTTCCAGAGTGCCATGAGACTGGAGAGGATGGGCCCTAGGAGGGAGAGATGCTGTCTGACCTTAGGGCTACAGGATTTTTGCACGTGTTCCCCTGAAAGCAAATTTTTATCCCGAAGTGCTCAGAGTCTGAAAAAATAGTAATTTAAAGATAACTGCCACAAAGTAATTACCATATAGGAAATATGCTTAAAAGAAAACTAAGGCTGATGCTGGACCCTTGTCCTGGGAAAAGTGAAGACACAACTGGGGAAGCAGAAATAAGGGGGATTGATAGCAATAAACAAGGTTGAAAACCCAGGCCAAGAATTTGGTAGGTGAGAAGAACGGTCAAAACCTGAGGTGTAGAAATGAAAAGCACCCATTGTGAGTTTCTTAGTGCAAATTATCTTTATTTAGGACATTGTTATAAACCGTACTACTAGGTTCAGGCAGACTAAATGCTAGGCAAAATCTTTCTTTCAGAATATTTCTGCTTTTCAGGTTTATGCATAGAAAACTCACAGTTGCCAAATCCACAGGGGTTTCTCCCTGGGAAGCAGTAACTCTTGGGCAAAGCCACAGAAATATTTACTTGCAGAAATGATGCATTGTGGTGCCTTCTTACCCATTTTCCTTCTGCTTGGGAAAGTTGAAATTTGATTTTTCTCATGGTTACTATCAGGGTAGTCAAATTGATACTGCAAAAGTAAAAAACGAGTTTTAGGCTCACCCAAATGCTCCCATCACAAACATGACAAAATCTGTAAATGATCACAGCCAGCCGGTGACATGACATTTGCATTTGTTACACAATGGGCCTCCAGCTCTCAGTCTTGTATTCTATCGGTGTAAGCTCTGTGCTCTTGAATTCAATGAGGTATTCAGCAAAGGACCAAAACTAGAGCAAGGCAAGGTCTGTTACATCATCTGATTCACACGCCACACGCACACCACCCCCACTTCTTCCCGAGAGCTTTGTCTGGTTTTAAATGGCTCAAGTAACTTGGACTCCTACCATGTCCCTGGAGAGGCTATCCCACAGTAAGGGAAATATGAATTTAACCATCTAGTGCTGCTCTGTATGAAAATAGGAAGTACATGCAACACAAGATCAGCTGCCTAAAACTAGACCAGCTCTGGTGCTGTCTTAAAATAAGAAAACCTGAGGTGCTATGTGATAGGAAATTAATGGATGCTAACAAGGTTGATCATAATACAGTGTAGGGATCAAGGAACAAGTCTTCAAAACACCAAAGAAGAATGAATGCTTACAGGTAAATTTGCATGCCAAAAGCCAATCCATCGTATTAGGAACAAACATGTCAAGAAAATTAGAAGCATTTCAGTTTGAAATGAATCAATGAGTTGATTTTCAGTATCCTATGCATGCTACAGGATTTGCATATTAGGGGAAGTTCTGGCACTGGCCTTTTGTTGTAAACTGATTTCCAAGAAATTTCTGCAGCTGAAAGGCTGTGAATCTGCATCTGTTGACATTAGAGACCAGATTCCAATTTTCTAGAAGAAAAACACCCTACTCTATTTATGAGTTTGGTTTCAGTGCTTCCAGGAATTTGAAGAGCAGCAGGAGCATCTGAAGAGGAACCTAAATGTGTAGAAGTTTACTTTTGCTTGTCTTACTTACTGATATTGATAGATTGTTATTTGGCTCAGCATAGGGGCAAATGCACTTTTACGAGTTCCAGAGGTTAGTGTTGGGGGAACCTTGAACAGTCACAGGTGGAAGTTGACTATAGTAATATCTTAAACAATATCTGTTGCAGAAAAGCTCTCTGTGGTTACAGTTTTCCAAAGTACAAGTCTCATTCTTTAGAAAGATCAAATAATCATATTCTTCCAAAGTGGCACAATTTATCTGCAGTAACATTAATAGGAATTCAAACAATAGGAATTCCTATGCAATAGGAATTCATAGTAGTGGATGTATAAGATAGTGTTCTGAACTCTGGGTGATGGTTAGACAGGACTTACGTCTTTGACATGCAAGTGTGGCAAGTGAAGTACAACAGGATTTTTGGCCTACGCTGAGCAGAAATGTTATGCCGTTCATTCAGATTGCAGCGCTCCATCCTGCATGTTCAGGAACAAAAGCCATTTCTAGTGCCCATCAATAGGTCAATTTCAATCTATTTTTATACTCTCTTCCCATGTGGAGCATTCCTGATACGGCAGCTACATTTGAGTGGGTGTCACAGATAGGGAATGCTTAATTACATTATTTACAAAAAGCTGTGGTACTATAAAATCTCCACTGTGTTGCGCAACACAGATATTCAGATCTTGTCAGCAGCAGCAGAAACATGAAATCTTCTTGGTTTGAAAAGTCACAGCTTTTGCAATAGTTGAACAACAAGAAAACATGCAGCAGCTAGCAGTATGGGATCTAAGGCAGACAGCTGAATAGTGCCAGAGGTTAACAGTGCAGGCACTACTTAAGTTGCAGTGTGTTTGTTATAAAATAACTGTTGCTGCAGATGTTGGAATTTATGTTTACAAAGTTTCGGTACACTGATGTAGCCTGATCTTGGAAGATTGCCCTCTAAGTCCCTAACCAATACCTGTTTGTTTTCCTCAATCCAGCATCTCCATCAAAAGCACCCAGCTGGACTTGCCCCTCCTCCAGCTCTTCTGAGAAGCAAGCTCATGCCTCTGAGAACAGCTGGACAACCAACTCTGAGGACACCAGCAGCCCAAGCATTGCTCCCTCCTACACAGATCTGCAGTCAATTAACGCTGAGGACTTGACCAGTGGAAGAACATCTGCAGCAGACTCGGCTGGTAAGAGAGAAGCCTTCAAGCTTCCATCTCAAATCTTTTTGATGCTAGTCAAACTTGGTGCTCAGAAGTGATCTATGGGGAATGGATCCAGAGCAGTACGAACTCCAGGATTAGGCAGACTAACATTTTATTCTAATCCAGTTCTCAGAGAAATCACATCTGGATTTGACACACCCCATAGTATGTACAGGCTCCCAAATTGCCAAGTGTAATTATGTACCTCTTGGTGGACTTGAGTAAAATGCTGGAGCACTTCTGTTTTTCCCGTTCCACTTAAGCTGATCTAAGGGCTGGTTCTCAGTATTTTGTGGGAGAAGCTGGATGCCCTTCCTTAAATTCTATGCAGAAATTTTCTTAGCTTGCCAGTGTATTCAGCTGAGGCAGGTCCACATGCCCCTCTGTTTCAGAGAGTTCCAAGACATATATCCAGGCTGCTGGTTACATTCTTTGCACCGTGCTTTGCGTTGTTGCTAGAAAGTAAAGCAGAGACAGTGTAGGAGATGACAGAGGGTGGTTCAGTAGCAGATTTAGGTCATTTGAGGATCCTTTGTCTGATCTTGTAGGGAGCTATTCAGATGGTGTTCTGAATATGGCAAAATATGCCACATGGCACTGTAGCTCATTGCTGCTCAGTTACTCTCTGGATGAGGAGAAATAGAGTGGTGTAACCTGGGTCATGCAGCATTGAGACAGGAATTCCTGAATGACAAAGCAAACTTTCACAGAGCATAAAAAGAGCTGGCATGTCAGGACACAAATACACAGCTCCAGGAGGAAGCACCTGCAGTATGTTGAAAGCTGTTTACTCAAAGCTGAGGAAGGTCAGTAGCTACTCAGTTTGGTGATGAAAATTGATTCACTGGCGTCATGATAGCTCACATTCGAGGTATTTAGTGTGTTTTCTCTTGGAATGTCACAGTATGTGAGAAATAAGATCTATTTTGGGAGAATGGATTTCCTAAGCCCCACTGAGGTCGCACATCCCTTCCATAAGAAACATATACATACATCATGTGAAAAGAGTATTACTTTATGGTTCAGTGAAACTGAGTTGGATGTCAAGGAAGATTCATAAATAGCAGCATGGTAGGTACTGGCTGGGTGCTTAAGAGAAAGGATTTGTAGAGAAATAGTGTTTATTTTGGATAAATAAAGACCTTTCCTTCTTTGAATAATAGATACTGCAGTCAGTCTGACCATTTTTATGTTAGAATACTCTGCTTGTCTGTACCTTCAAGTTTGGAAAGCAGTGGTATAAAGATGGAATAGGCAAGCTGTCATTGTGTGCCAGCTGTTTGAATGTCAGTGTTGGGCATCAGTTCCGTTCTGATGTGCTCATGTCTATTAGGGTGAAATGTAAGAGTTTTCGTTTGGAGCCTGTGCTGGATATTGCTGTTCATTTGTTATAAGTTGCCAAAAGGTGGATGTTGTCACTGGGGTTGTCTCCATGTGAGCAAGGGAAATGAGGGGTGCCCAGCTCAGATGCCTTTGCATCATATAGAGAGATGAAAGGCAAAAGCATTGCTGTATATTTCTGACATACATACAGAATTATTTGCTATATAAGGCCAAAAGATAAGTTGATACTTAAATAGAAGCTTTGTGTGTAACCTTCTTACTCCATTTTTTTCCCCAGTCAGTCACAAACTGTTAACAAATTAGCAAAACAGGTACAAAAAAAAAAAAATCCAATCACCTATAGATTTTCAAAAGCAAAAAAAGTAGGTAATATACACGAGGTGGCTGTGTCATTAGCTAAAACATAAGGTACACTACCTTAGTGTTGTAGGAACTTGAAGTAAGAAATACAATGACTCTTCATACCACTAGGTATGGAGTTTGCAAAAGGGAAGCATGAGCAAAGCACGTATGTTTGTTAGTGTTCATGGGATGGCTCCCAGGCCACCCATGGAGGTGCCTGCTCTCATCAGGCAAGGTTTGTGGAGGTGAAGGAGCTGAGGGCTTCTTTTCTGTTGTTCACCCACCCTCACAGTGAGTAAGTGGACAAAAATGCATAATCATGTTCTTCTTTCGCCCTTCTGTGCCCCACTCCAGAAATTCAGTTATTCAAACCTGACTTGATTCAAGCACTTGATTTGCATTTCTCTTCTCAAAAGACTCTCTGCCTCAGTCTGGAGTGGAGTTTCATTGCCTTGGTGTAGCCTTCAAATAATACGTGTTTTTTCCGTGAAGGGAAAGAGGAATCCTTGTACTCTACGTGATGGTGAAGTCATGTTGCATGTTAAACAATATCTTGACCTTAAGGTCAAGCTTGATGGAGAGAAACAAAATCTGATTCATTTCACTGCTAAAAAATGCAACTGAAATAAAAAATCAAATTTTGATCTACTTAGATCAATAATCTACTTAGACCTGATTCTATATCACTATGGGTTTAGTGTTTTTTCAGGTGAGAAAAAACTATTGGTGAGAAAAGCAAACTACTCAGTGGTCAGACGACACTGAGTAAAATAACTATTTTTAGCCCTGGTGAATTTTTGTTGCCTGAACAGCACAGAAGAGAATCCAGGATATTCTGTTCCAAAATTTCACCACTTGTCTGTAACTTATTCTGTATGCAAAATGTGTAAGCATCAGGCTGCCTGTCAAAGGTCAAGGCTTGGGATTTGGTGTGGGAGCGGATGAAAGCCTGAGGTGGGTCTGACTGAAGGCATGCACAGAGCCAAGTTCCTTTTGTGAGAGTGCACATCTTGGTGTCCAGAGCTGGTAGGCTCCAAGCAGGTAAAAAGGCTGGGAATCAACTTTCTCACAAGTGACACAGAATTCAAGTGTAAAACAATTCCATGGGCTTGAACTTCATCTACTGCATGTGTTTACGCAAGATGTAATTTAGGAGGTGATACCTGAGAAAGATGGTAGGGGCCTGAATGATCCAAATCTGAGAGTTTATCCTCACTATGGTGTGGGGGGGACACGACTGCAGAAAGCCTCCCCACTAGTGGGCTCAGGATAAGCTCAGTGATGTCTTGTAAAGGCAGCAGAGTTCGCAGCAGTGAAGGTAAACATTACACAAGCAGATCTGAGAAAGATTTGGTTTTCAAAGTGCAGATAGAAGATGCTACACTTCTATTGCATATGCTGGTTTGAACTCCAGTGTCAAGAAGGAAGCCTTTTATGTTATCTTTGTCATTGTATGCATGGCGGGCTATTTTGGCCTGCAGCAGGTAGCCAGTAAACTTGGGTCAAGTAGTAGCAGATTGCCCATTTAACATGAGCATATTTATATGATTATAACAACAAGCACTTTACAGCAGCTGGGGTTTCACACTGTGCGTGAAGCTATGTTAGGTGCTGGTGAAGTGGCCCATTGCCTCAGAGCTTCCTATCATGCATGGCCGTGCTGCTCAGCTTGGGTCAATGAGCATGGAAGAGAAGCAGGAACTTTTGGCATTTGTGCTGTAATCTGCAAGTTAAGTGACACAGGACATCTCTGTTACTGATACAAGTATTTATTCATTCTGAAGCAGATGCCTGTCTCAGCTTTCAAAAAAGGCCAAGTATCTACATGTCGGAGCAAGAGAGAGGCCTTCTTGTAGCTGTGATTATAGCTCTGGAAGCACAGGGATCTGTTTTGAGGTTGTGCACAAATACCTCACAGCTTGATTTGGATTTCTGCATTTCACCATTCATTCTAAAATAATGCTTATTTATCTAAATTTAATAGAATATATGAGCTATGTATATTATATAATAATGCTCTGTATGTTTGTATGTGTATCAAAAGCTGATTAACTTTGTAGTCATAAGTTCGCCGATAGCTATTTTAGGTGTGTTGTTGCTAGTTCTGTTATTGTTTCTGTTGTGATTTGTATCTTAGCAGAGCTGCAGCTATATCATGTTTGATGCTGATGGTTCAGTTTGCTGACCAGTTGTTCTGTTTCACATTCTTCTGAAGCTCTGGGACTACTGGGATACCGAGGAAATCATTTTGTTATTGTTTCCTGAGAACATCTGCGTTTTTGGAGATAGAAGGTTGCATGTGTGACCCCTAACTGCTCAAAATCCAGAAAGTTAATAAATAGCGCAAGGAATGAATTCTGAGAATGTTTGTTGTTTTCAAAGTAAATTGCATGGTTTAAGGGGGTTCTGCTGCTTCTATTTTAAAACTTGGAGATGACAATTCTGGCAGGCTTGGCTCCAGCTGTTTCTTGGAGGTAACAGAGGGCAAATACTAAGTTTTCAAACTTTTTCCCAATGTTTTTCTGCAGAAGTTCTCTTACAAATAGGGTTTTTTTTTTTCTGTAACCGTAGCCAGCTAGATACTGAGCCCTGTCTGACGACTGCAAGAATGGTGTTCTGTAGGTTTCACACAAGCAACTCTGAACAGATTATACAACTATGCAATGTATTTGCACTGAAGGCCAGAAACAGGCATCATCTGAAGATATTCCATGTTAATTACCGCAGTGTCATGGGTTCAGCAGTAGCAGTCATTTTTCTCCTTCTTACTAGTTGGTGCAGGACTGTGTTTTTGACTTGTGGCCTGAGAACAGCGCTGATAACACCAGTGTTTTAGTTACTGCTTAGTACATTTTGGTC
>JANRGW010042373.1:29709-45180 GCA_024733675.1 Psilopsiagon aymara
CCTTACAGTAAAGAATTTCTTCCTCATATCCAATCTAAACTTCCCCTGTTTAAGTTTGAACCCGTTACCCCTTGTCTGCTCACTACAGTCCCTAATGAAGAGTCCGTCCCCAGCATCCCTGTAGGCCCCCTTCAGATACTGGAAGGCTGCTATGAGGTCTCCCAGCCTAACAGGCATTTTGAACAGAGTTTATTCTGTTTTTTCACAAAGGCTGTTGAGAGTCTTTGAGGTGTTCAGCTTAGAGATAACAGCAGCGCTTTAGCACATATATTTTTTTGGAAAGGAGATTTCCTTCCCCCCTCACTCTCCTCCCCAAATCTGATTCTGCTCCTAATTTGAGTTAATTGATGTACACATTTTTAAAGTGCTTTTTTTATCAGGCAGAGGGTCATGGGACTAATACCACATGAGGAAAAATGTCCTCTGTTTCCTGAGAAACAAGTTTGTTTCAGTATGTCCACAACATCCCAGCACCCCATGCAGCGCTCTGTTGTGGTGGCCAGATTAATTATGGACTTTAATTGGGGGCAAGAAACAAAGGAGGGAGTCTAAGGGAAGATGACTTCATCTCCCTGCTCATCTTACATTGCTGTTTCGCACAAAAAGTTTGAGGCAACAGGCAGAACAGCAGACAAAATTATCTACATAAAGGTTTCCCTCAGCCGAGGAGAGGGAGGATGAAATGAGAAAAGGGCCATTGTTCATCTGGAAAGTCACAAGAGCAGGTCTGAGTTTTCATCTTTTCCAGCCAGCATGTTTGTTTAAGCCTTACACCTTTAAAAGTTTTTGTTCAAGCAGTTTGCCCTTGGGCTAATTTCTCCCTCTCCTTCTGCCCTAGCCTCAACTTGCTGCATCCTGGGAATTTTTTGTCTCTGTGAAACAAAAAAGTGTTTTTTCTTACACTGGTAGAGAAAGCCCTATCTGCTATATGAAGCTGTTACAGCAAAGTGCAGGAGGGAGATGAGCCGTGACAGCGTTGTATAAGGGACAGCTTTGTGGTTGGCAGGCCTGGGGGTATTAGAAGACTAATGTTCCAGCTCTGCCATTAATTGTTTGATTTCAGATGGGTAATATAAACTCAGATTTGCAAAGGCCCAGATGGACAGCCTGGTACAAGGGGGGACAGTGTGTGTCCACTCTTAATATGGGTATTTTTTTCCCTCAGAAGAGGTGTCTAACTGCTGATTCCACACCCTCACTGCCAACACAAACACACCCGGTCAGTGAGGCAGTCATGTATCTTCTGCAGCCTGGCAAGCACCAGTTTTGCTTTATGCTGTTCTGAACCTTTCCTACCTGAAAGACTCCTGTACAACACAGTTGTCCCTACGGCACCTGGTCATTCATTCCATCATCTAGTCCCCACTTTATCATTTAATTCACACTCAGCTATAGACCAAAACTCAGAAAATCACAGCTTGGTCTTTCCTTGTTGATTCTACTTCTTGTCATGCTCCACCATTCAAACCATAAAGCCATTTACCTTCTGCAGTTAATTCAGTGTACTTAAAATTATAGACTTAATATATAAATCTATACTGATTTATATTAATGTTTAAATGTCAAATCAATAATTTATTTGTGAGCCAAATACTTTCTGGCATGATTTCCAAATTATCCAGATAACCTTGCCTTCAAACAATCTGTTTGTTTTCCTTAGTGTGTCAAAATCCCAGATACATTTTGTTTCTCCATAGTAACCACTAAGGGGAAACAAGAAAAACCTGAGTAACCCTAGAAATGTCACAACGAAGCAGAAGGATGCTGGCTGTTTCTCAGAGACACAGACAGTTTGTCCCTGTGGTTTTCAGCTTTACATCCAAACTGCTTGGGGCAGGGGTGAGGCAAGGGCAGAAACGACATAGGCTAAAATGGGACATTTAGGAAGACCCAGAAGTGTATTTGACAGGTGGAGCACTCTGTCTTGATGATCCTGGCTGTTTGGTGGGTAGGTTAGGTTTCCTTCTTTCGTTTGGCTTTTACGGGAAAAACTGACAATAACTTCCTGGATCATGAAGTCAAATCCACTACTATCGCAAATAGACGTATCCTGTTATCACCATCATAATTTTGTCTTGTTTGGTCTTTAAAACTAGGATTTTTATGCCTTTTATTTCCCTTCTGTAAGACTGCACTCGAATCTCATTTACTTCCAATGATCAGAAACTGCCTTCTAATTTTTGTCCTTTAGTTTGAGAGAGACATAAGAAAATATTTCCAAGGAGGTACAAAAATAGGGAATAAAAATGTCTGTCTTCTTTAAAATGTGGCAAGTACTTTGCATCTAAAAGTTACCTCTCTGTATTTACTCAATCTGAAATAGATCCAAAACAGTTCCCCTGAGGGAACAAAAGAAAATCCCAGTCCTAAAACTGTTTGGTGTCTGAAGAGTTAACTGGACCCGGTGATTCAGCTGATGACAAGGGAGCAGCCTGCTGCCTTTCTTGCAAGGTGATCAGTTGGAATGTTTTGGGGTTTGATTTGTTTTAGCTTTGCCCCCAGAAGGTAGGTTTTACACGAAAGAGGAAAAAGCAAAACTTAAGTTTATTTGTTTGGCAGCGTTTGTCGTGCCCGTTCAGCCTGCTGCTCCCAGCCTTTCTTTCTGCCTCCACCTTCTGCTTTCCTGGGAGTGCCTGATCTGAACGTAACCTGCACATTTTTCCATGTCTATGCCCTGCCCACCCTGCGGAGTGTCGAGGGGCTGATTGGCAGGCGGGGAGCCACGGCTCCTGCTCCAGCACGCAGGATGCATACCTCCCTACTCGGCTCCCACGAAGGCAGCCATGGACAAACTCGGGCAGAGGCAGCCAGCCCAATTGACGTGCCTGCAGCTGGCACCGGCAAACTGAAGTTATCTGAGCCCCGGGTAAGTGCAGCAAGGAGAGAATCCATTCGTCCGAGCGCTCTGGATGTAGTATCGGTGGGAGGAGGAGCATCTAAACTTCATTTAGAAGGAAGGTACTCTAACAGCAGGGGCCGTAAGTGGTGGGGTCAGGTGGGAATATGGGAGGATGACTGATGAATGAACTACAGAGAGGGAAGACTGGGAAATACATTAACTTTCTTCCCATGAAGTCCAGGGGAGCCTTGAACCCCATACCAGTGATTTCGGAAAGTTTTACTTACAGGAAGAGTTAGATGCTGTGAACAATGGTAGGATGAAGCAGAGGGCTGGCTTTTGGTCCTCCAGGAACAAGTAATTAAAAAGGGGGTTTCAAGTTGTATGTATATAACTAAATCAGCATGTAATGTCCTCCTGCACCTTATTCCTAGTGGCTGCTGCACTGGTACAAAAGCACCGTGTTTTAAAGCTGAGGAGGATGTGGGGAGGAGGGCTTCTTGGTTTGTGAACTTTCGTGGGAGGTTGTTTCTTTTCTGATCCCACAAGGAAAAGTAGGCTGCTTCCTTGTTGATAAAAGCTTCTGTGTAGTATAAGAAGATAAACTGAAACATAAAAAAAGAGCTATGTGAGTCTTCTCCAACTATTGCTGATGGAATAATGGAAATCTCTCTCTGTGCCTGCTGAGGTGTTCAAGAAGGGGAAGGTTTGGAAGCAGGTTTTGCTGTGAGATTAGCAGCTCTGAGCTGCTCTGTATAGAATTTCAGTGGGTGAGTGAGCAATTCAGATTCGTCAAGTGCTGCATTGTTAGGGGACTTCAGTGTTCTGTGTTTGTTGAAAACACAAGAAATGCATTGCCATGGTGTATGCAGGAATAAGCAACTGGATTTACACATAAGCGCATAATTTGGAACTGAGTTCTGCAGTGTGGAAATAAAAATTCAGCTTTGTTGTGATCTACAAGAGATGATAATTTGATAGAACTCCTTTTTTTCTTCCTCTGTTATTTTTAAGTAGCAATTTGTACTGCAGTATTATTATGTCTAGGAGCGTGTAGGTCTGAGCACTTTTGAGATCAGGTTGTGTGAGGACATCTTCACAGATATGATTATATCTGGCATCCTGAACACTGGCCTGACTTTCTTTGTAACTTTTACTTTCTGTTCTTCACAGCCAATTCTGAAATGCTCAATTCGACCTCAACTTTCCATACTTAATCTAGTTACATTAATGTTTGTCTGTGAGGGAGCAGCACTAAAATTCATGCAGCTATTTCAAAATTCATCACACAACAGGAGAGTGAGATGGAGCTACTTAAATAACCATTGCTGGGTTTTTTCCCATGCAGATTAAAAGGTCAAAAAGATTTAAATCGATCATGTAATTGGAGCTTCTGCATATCAAAAACCATAGAACACCCCTGACTTAGTCCCTGTGAGAACTTAAGTCTTACCAGCCCTGAAGCAGTCCCATGTCATGAGATTTCACTGCGTAGAGTTTTTGGTAAATCAGTTCCATGGTTAATTGCTTTTGCTGTTAAAACTCTGCATGATTTCTAATCTCAATTTCACTGTGTTATGTTCCAACTATCACATATCACTTATTAAATCAGAGCAATTTTTCTTTCATAATTTTCTGTGTAGGAGCTTATGGACTGATTGTTCCTGAATCTCCTGCAGAGCAGATTAAATGGAGCTTTTGTGTTTTGCTGTGTGGTAGGGGTTTTTATTCCTTTATAGTTGTTGTGGATCTTTTCTGAACCCTCTTCAGTTTTTCTACATCCCTGAATTGTGGACAGAAGATCGGGTAGTACTGGTCCACCAGGAACCAGGCCATCTACATACACAAGTGGAATGACTTCCCTTCTGCTTCATGTTTCTCTTTTCCTTAATACTACCTCAATTTTTTAGCCTTAGAATTTCACTAGAGGTGATAATCATCCAAATGTTTTCCAGAATCACTGCTTCTAAAGGCACCCTCCATCCCATACCGTTGCCCTACTTCCCCGGACCCTCCTTACCTGGGTGAACTCCATGCACATTTTCCCAAAGTACATACTACTGAACTCGCCATTCACAGTAAAACACATTTACATATGACAGTAAACGAGATGTACAGAATTATTTCAGTCTAAAAGTAGCTCTTACTAGCTCAGTGTAGCAAGAGAGTCTCCCTTTTGTCTCTTCAGCAAAATTGCTGCTCACAAATACAGGAATTCTGCTTTACGACTCTTTTATCTGCCTCATCACGCAGACAGCAGACTGCCTAACCAGCCCAGGAGAGTCTTCACTGAGTGCTGCAATCTGCTTGGCATCTGGCCATCCAGAGACAGATATGGCAATCTGCTTTCCAGGTGGTCCCTTGCTAGGAAATGAATGAAGTAAGGTAGAGGAAATGAATCAACCTGAACTTTCTCCTTTCCAAATTTAAGCCAAAGTCCAGAGCTTTTCCAATGCCAGAAGTTGTTCAGTTGAGCTTAGCTTATTGTCTGTTCACAGCTGCCTCAGCATGTACAGGTTCCAGCTGGGACCAACAGAGAATCATTGAAATGTTGTCAGGAATGCTGATCAGGAGACTTTCTGTCCTGACCTGAAGTTCAGATAACTCTCATGAGAGCTCCTGTTCTCAGGAGATGTTCAGTGTGCTTTGCAGGCCAGAAAGATGATAAAGAAACACTCTGACTTCAGTGTATTTATATGGACATAGTTTACAAGCTACTGGAGTGGGCAGCTGCTGCAGGCAAAATCCTTGATCCTCCAACCGAATCAAAAATAAGGCGGCTCTTGGCTGAAAAGGAAATTGCTTTGTCTGCTGAACATTGTTCCCTCCATTTCTGTACCCTGGCATTACAGTAGTGAGAAGGGAAGTAAGAGGCTAACAGTTAATATTTTTTCTTTACTTTTTCCTTTTTTTTTTTCAATCAAAGATCATTTAAAAAATGTTTTGCCTATCACAAAAGTAACCAGAAGCTTTCAGCTTGGACAGCGAGTTTTAGGCGTGGAGTGAATAAACGTGTATACTCCAGTGCTGCATGTACGTAAGAAGGCTCGATGCTGAGAGCCAAAAGTTAGTTTAAAAACACAGGGTTTCAGTAGCTCCTCCTCCTCCTAAGTCGACTCTGAATTTACAGAGGGTAATGCTACCAATGCTATCTATATTTATTCTTTGTGCTTGGGAAGTGCTTGCCATTTCCATTAAATGACTTGCTAATGGTTCACACTGTAACATGCTGTGTGGGAGAAAGAGAGAAAATATGCAGCATTAGTTCTTGCTGTATGTTTAAGTTGCAAAACCACCTTTTAGCATTCCTGCTGAGCCGAAGCATCCTGGAGATGACTGCAACTGAGCACAGTCGTGTTTTCTCCAGCATTTTTGGTGGGCTCAGATGGATGCCAGTTCCAGGCACTTTAGGGTTTTAACCTGTTTGGTGCTTGTTGTTTTGGTCTATTTCGGTTCCGTAATGAGAACCAAGGCTTGTCTGGACAAACAGATGCTCCAGAGGAGCACCCTGCGTGAAAGTTAGCCTGCACCCCGCGCACTTGGACCGCTCTTGCCACTGCCTTTCCCATTCAGGGAGACGCAATTTACCCCCGTGCAGCAATCCTGCCCCTTCTCTCGCAAGCAGAGGGCAGGCAGGGGTTAACATTCCTTCCTGTTCATTCATGCTTGCCCGTCGCCTGTGGCCAAGCAGGGGGGGCGCAGCCCCAGCGAGGCAGCCTGTCCCGGAGACAAAAGGAAAGCACAAAGAAGAGACTAAACATAAAAGGGATAAAAGTTTAAAGAGGGGGGACATCATCCACTTAATTTATGTTTTAAGTATGGGGCAGAGAGGAGAAATAATTTTGGCTTCTCCTAAATGATAGTTCTCACAGGAGGAGATGGGGCATAATTAGGTTTTGCTGGGATTCGGTAATTGCTTCCTGATGCCTCCTGAAACTATTTCCAAGGAGCGTGGCTCACCCGCAGGAGCGTGTGGCACAGTTTTTACCCCGGTATAGTCGGGTTACTCTCATCTGACAGCTGCTCGGATCCGATAATGAAAGAGTTGGGTTTTAGTTTGCATTATGGGTGAACCAATTTTCATATCCAAAATCATCAGCACAGTTGACCCCAAGGGAGATTTTTGTTCAGAGCTCAAGCAGATTTCACCACGTGTTAAGTAGTTATCTTGTTTTCTAAGATCACCCCCTTATATTGTGGTACACAGATGATGGGGAAATTTAACGGGAAGGATCTGAGTTAGTTGCTGAGTTAGTAAATACAGGATTTAATCTTCCAAGCTGTCAGCATTTCTAGAACATTATTAATTCTGGTTCAAATAAACATACTCCCAGTACAATCTCTTTCCTTGTCCCAAGCAGAGACATGCTTTCGTTAAGCCAGAGCAAGTGCAGAATTCTCCTTCATGAATTCAAGCTCTCATATGCATAACAAATCCTACAAGAAATGCCATTTCACATGAGATGTTAAATTCAAAGCTTCCCGTGAGGTGCATGTTCTTGTCCACATGACTGGCCTTTTTATTTCCATTGTTTGACCTTGATGTGACCTCGGTGAGTGGTACCAACCTGCAAACCTGGGAGACGCAGCACAAAAGACCAGATTGCATCATGTTTCCAAGCCCCTGTAGATATTTCTTCTAGACTTGTTAACCTACTAGGCTGCTGATGGTACATTTTCATCTGACACCTATTTCTGATTCTTTGTGAGTAGTTTATTCACTGTACCCAAGTAAACCAGTGGGGAAAAAAATTCCTCACCCCACATTTCCATGATGTACTGAAACACCTCTGCAACATTATCTCATGAAGAAAAAAACCTTTTTTCCTAGGGAGTGATCAACTAATTTCTTGAAATTTTCTAATATAATGCGTGAATATAAATATAACATAAACGGTTATAATGAGGCAGTCATTCTTGTCCATACCAGTGTTGTTCTTGAGCAGATCCTGTCAAATCTCCTCCAGCAGTCAGTGCCACTATATAATAAGATGCCGCTTTAGAGTGCTTTAATTACCTGTTAAGTGTTTGTTGCCCATTCATTTCTTGAATGTCCATTTTATCCCTCTAAAGGAATACATTAATAATTATTTTTTCCTTTCATAGTGTGGGTAGCTTTCTTTTCAAGCTCAGTAAGTCCTGGTATTATCTTATCCCACGTTCCTCGGTTCTGTAATCCCTGTTGTTTCCTTCAGGCAGACCTCAGTTCTTTCAGGGCTCTTCTGCAAAATCTCACATGGCCCTTCAGAAAGCCTTGCTTTGTTTACAGGGTACAGCAGCTGTGGAGGCCCTGTTGTTTTCCTTCACATCAGTCACATTCTGTGCTCAGCTCTTGTCTCTCAGCTGCCACCAAACCAGCTATGCAGTTTGGTGATACAGGCAGTAAGGTTTCTTATCGTACTGTCAATCTCCTTTTTGATTTTTTTATCCCCTAATCTTGTCCTGTACCCTGAAGACCTGCTAGGTCTTATCCACTACTCAAGAATGCAGAAGTTTATTTCCGCTTAGCTTTCTGTGGTGTATTTCATAGTGGGATTGCCATCCAGCCCCTGTACCCTCCCTGATTCCTAGTGACTGCTGCCCCAGGGCAGAAACTTTCAGGATTCCTTGTTCATCACTTTTAAAGCATATGTGCTTCTGCATACAGCAAGGGGCTCACTAAACTGATACAGCTGACATTTGGTGTCTCTTGTTTACTTCTCCACAGAATTATTTCAGTGTTTTCCGCAACTTCTTTCTATCTTACAAAGAACAAGAGGTGACTTCGCAAAGCCACTAGCTGAATTCCTCCCCCTCTGCACCCCTATTAAAAGAATGGGGAGCATCATTTGGGGAAGGAAGAGGACATATGGCAAAGACTAGGTGGTGATGGGGGGAGCTAAAACTTAACAGTAAGAAAAGAAATCAGCGTGTCTGAGAAGTTACGCAGGACTAGTGTAAGGGAATTTGGACAGTGTATACCCTGTGTTCTGCCCCCAAGCAGAATTGTAACTTACAGGGAAGATGCTTGCAGGAGATGGGAAGATGGGAAGTTACAATTTGTGCGTAAAGGGAGGAAGTACGGGTTTCCTCTTCACTTCTCATCATGAAGTGCTGTGATAACATCATGAGTTATTTCTTTCCATTCTTCATGCATGAGTCTCTTTTGGTCAAACTCTCACATTTAACAGTGAGACCTGTGCCTTTCTGTTCACTGTAACCACATCAGCATGGCCCAAGGCCGAGAGGAAGAAATTACTTGATGGATCATTTCTGTTTGGCTGCTGCTGTGGAGTGACCCTGAATAATCCTGTGTAACGTGGTAGCTCCACACACACGCAAAAAAAAAGAGAAACAAAACTCCAAATGACATAAAATAGATAGCAGCCCTGTATTTGGTTCTGTTGATTTCCTGCAATTGTGAATTGCTGCACAACAGCTGCGCTTTTATGGTGGGAGCCTCGGCTGGAGGAAGGGCTGCACTAAGGTTGTCCCAAACCTGGAACAGATGAGTGTGCAAAGGGAGGAATGGCCTCATCAATCAGAGCAGTATGTTGTAAAAGAAGCCATTCCCTCATAACAGCCTCCAGGGCTGGTCAGCAGCTACCTTGAGTTTGGAGATGACATGCTGATAGCAGCATGAGATTAATAACAGGACTCAGACTGGATCAGGGGGCCCTACAGCAAGATCAGTTACCTAAAATGTGGTTGGAAGAACAGGCTGGCAAGTTTTCTATTTTCTGACATCCTTGTGAGTCCTTCTGTTAAATGCATGTGAAGGGTGAGCTAGGTCAGCTCCCTTAGTCTCCAAAGTTGGTTGAAGTTGTGCTTGTCAGACTAGCAGGGCCAATACAGCTGTGCTTTTAGAAACACTGTCCATGACAGCCCATGTAATGTCACCATAGTTTTCCTAGACAGGCAAAAACTAAGAACAGTGTTACCTTGAAGGAGGCTGAAGTTAGGTTGCCACCAGTAGGAATGTTTCTTCTTGCTAAGTCCTGTCTCTGTAAGCCATTTTGCTCAGAACACATCTTTAAAGGTCTCAAGGGGTGAAAAACAGCAACACAGCACCCTGATTCAACCCTGCAACCACTTTAGCAACAGCATAGTATGGATTTTGAAGACAAAATATTTCCAGAATTAGTGATGCCTAATTATATTTCCAGAATAAAGTGGTGCCTATCTGACTGTGACAAGCATGTTTCAGTAACTACTGTGACAAGAGTTTGCTTTCCAAGATCTTGGTAACTGTTTGGAAACTACAGGGTTTTTTGGTATTTTTACTCAATGCAAAGCTTTTCTTGTTTGGGATCTCTGAGCAACCTACTTTTGTTATCCGAGTTCCTACCTAAGGTCCTTCAGTTGCACAGTTAAAATACCAGGTATAAATAGTCCTTGTGCCCTTACAATCCCAGGGTGAGGAGCAACTATATGCTCACCTTACCCTTCTGGAAAAACTCCCAAATCTCTTTCCATTTTATAAATGTTCTCCAGCTCACCTTACTACACAGTCTTGGTGTTACAAGCTTTCTTTGTCCCAATCCTTTCTGCTTATTTGAAGAAAAATCAGGCATTAAATACTTGTGTTTTTTCTAATAAAATAATAGGGTTATTTTCTGTATTTTGTCTTTGTATGAGAACATGTCTCCCTGATAATATTTTTTGATGTTCCAACATTGTGCAAGACAGATGCGTTAAAAAATAACTGAATTTTAAATCATTCATTCATATGACAGTTTTCATTGAGAGCTGGAGAGATATATTCCTTCTATGATCAGTTTTGCCAGTTAATATCAGGTCAGTCTTGGCAGAGGGAACCATGCCATACACTCTCTCTCTCTCTTTAGAAAAACCAGTATCTGTCATACTTGGATCTCAGGCAATTGCTGAATGGCACTAGAGGCCTTTTTGGCTTACCTCCAGTATTTTTGTGGAATCTTTTTTGCTTGTAAATAATGTGGACAGTGCTCTCTTTCTCAGCATATGGGAGGAACAAACAGGAAGATACAGATACCCAGCATTTCTCCTTGCAGTTTACAGACAATCCTGTACTTAAGCATCCAGTCTTAGCTGTTTACTGCAGCTTCTCCACCTAATGGCTCTCCTCGATACACCTACCTGCAAGCAGCCAGTGCACAAGGACATTCCTTGGCGCACATGAGTTGTTTTGCTCAGCCAAGGGCCACAGCTTCTACTGTCTCTAATTAGTACTCCCTTGCTTATTCCATTTATCCTGTGTGGTCCCTAGAAAGCCCACAAGCTGTCACATGAGTTATCCTAGCCTATTCATCAAATTGACTTGACAACAGCCATTAACACTTTCCATTACATTAGTATTTTTGCTTTGCTACAGAGAGAAAACTTGTGGAGCAGAGGGCATAAATTGCTAGCTGAAGGTCACTTTGTCAATCATAGAGTACATATCTGCACCTGAGCCTCTTACAGCCCATTCCTTTATCATATCCTTTGCATCATGCCTGCTTCTCAAGCACCTGTAATTATGAGGATGGGGGTGTTGCTTTGGCAGGCCAGGTGGGTCAGGCATCGCACTTAGGTCAGGCTGTCCTTTTTGTTTTCTAACACCATTTCCAGGCAATTGCCGTTGGTCCTTTGTGTCAGGTGTCAAATATCCCCCCAGGAATTAAAAAAAAAAAGCCATGGCTTTGTTCTAGCTCCTCTCAGCTCTGCATTGAGCACCTCCCCTGTTAATTCATGAAACTTCACTGTAGCCTGTAGCTGTCATATGCTCCGAGTAGAGAAGGACTGACCAAACTGGCTACCCTCACATAGTTACATGGTCTTCTCTGCAGTTTAAACAGAAAATATTTCTATAATAAACTACAGGGTTAGAAAGAATTATCATAAGCTTCAGGCAAAAGTGGAACACCATTAGCTTCCATAATTTACAAATATGTATCAGCTGTGTTGTCTATAGAACAAATCTGTCTTTACAGTTCGTCAGGTAACTAAATGATTCAAGTATGTAGGTGAAGTTGAAATTTTCACAGAGCTTTACATTAGAAATTGAAAAACGAGTCTTTGTTTGTTTGGGTTTTTTTTTTAAATAATAGCAGTAGCATAACTTGTAAACAATTTTGCTGTTGCTCAGGCTAAAGGTAGTGTATAAATATGACATAACCTGAGATATGCAGACAAGTCTGGCAGACAGGATGTGAGCTGCTGACTTGATATGGCATAAAACTTGATCCTGGGGTCAATTCTGCAGCTGTCTTTTGGGTCCATAACTTGATGCATAAGACCATAGTGAGTTGCTTTGCAGTCAAAGGCTATGCTGCTTAATGGGACCCCAAATTCTGAGAGGATCCAGTAGCTGGCACATTTCCACCTGCAGTCTGGCACTGCGGATGTCAGGTTTATTCCACATGGTACTATCTCAAGCACTGAAGACAAAACTTAAGAGGTCAAAACCAATGCATCACATATTGTTTGTAAAATTAAGGCAAGATGAAGTAGCATATTGTCTCTGAGAGATTTATGTAAGCACTAGTATCAGCTCCTCCAAGGTGAAGTGGGATTGTCTTTGCATTTGTAGAATTTGCTACAGATTCATTCTGCATGCCAGAATAAATTCCTAAGATATCCTGGGCTAGCAGGATCTTCTCTCTTTCCTTATTCACTTTCAGAATATTTCTTCATGAGCTCTGTGGTCTTGTCTTAGTGGCAGTTCTGGTATTGAAGGATATGCTGTATGTACAGCTGAGTAAAATCAGAGAAGCAAGGTCCAAAGTCCATTCAGTCAGACTGACTGTGTTTATCTTCGTTAATGTACTTTGAAAGGAACTGCTTCTGAAAAATGCTGTGTGCATGTCTTCTACTGTTCTTGTTTGCTTGTTGTTCTTCAGAGGAAAGATGAGGCAGAGAGATTCAGAGAACCTGTCATTCTCTTACTGATCCCTGTGCTGGAACAGGTTCAGCTTTGTGTTTCCTAGCTCTTCTCTGTTCCCTCACACACAAGCTTTGTCTCGCCTAGCCGAACTGGTAGCATAAGTACTCCAATGGTAGTAATAATGGCTAAGGCTAGGGTGTAGTCATAGTCTGAGTCACCTCTGGACTGAGCACACCTTGCGGAGAACAAAATTAGATGACACATTGGGAAAAATATGTCAGCGGGATCTATGCTATGTCTTCAGAGATAGAAACAAAGTTGCTTTGTAATGAATCACATACGTATGATTAGTTGCTATGGTGTTTACTTTATGAACCTATTATGTTGCTTAATAGAAATAAGTTCTAAGGAAAAGCAAGCAGTTTCTAATGCTTTCTCCACAGCTTACGTGAAGTCTGTTCACAACTTGGCTCAAATGATTCTTAATTATAAACCAGTATTGTTATGTCACATATATATTGTGAATTCTTTGAGCAGGCATAGTGTCCTCTAAGTCTTGTGAAAATCTTGAAGACTTCTTCTAATTGTATTAGTCTTAATGTACCACCTTCTGGCCAGCTAATGGAAGCGCATGAACTGATATTCGGGTAGAATACTTGCTTTCTAGATCTGTGACTTTCAACTGGGTTTAAATCAAAAAAACCTTCTTTCTGTAATAGTTTTGGGACCCATTCACTATCATTGTTTTACACAGAAGTTTGTAAGTATGTTCCAAGAACAAAATGTATTTACTTCAATTTCTTTGTAAAGTAGCCTTTACTGAAAAAGAACAACACAGGAAAACAAAACAAAATAAAACAAAAAGCAAGATATCTGGGTTTAAGTGATAAACAGTGGTTTTTCTTAGAGTACCTAATGCCTTCTGACTATCACTAGGAGAGTTTTATTCCCTTTTGAAGTTCCTTATTGCCTCTAACTTCTTGCCATATAATTCCTACCTGGCATTAAGAACTGGCAGTTTATTCAGGACAATTAACAACCTTGAACATGACTTTCATTAACTATCTGTAATTTGTAATCTACTGTCAAGATGATAAATTGTCATTGAATGGAGTCCCAGGAATATATATCTATTTTTTGCTGTAAGGTTTTGATGATTTCTGGATAGGTTATGTGTTCATGACTGTAATTCTAAGAATTTTAGTAGACTAACTTCTAAGAATTTGCAGACTAAAACCTAAGCAATATATTTGGAAAACACTTTTTCTGAATATGGATATCTGCTGTAGGAATCTAATTTACCAGTTTTGTGCATGAGGTGTGTTACAGATGCTTGGTATTGTTTTAAGAGTAGCCCAATCTGCTGCACAGCACAGGCTGCAGAACATGTAAAATCTTTTGCAAAGCTATAGCTGCAGCCAAGAGCAGACGGCATAGCTGAGAACAGTAAAGGAAAAGGGGACTTAACGGTGCATTGATTATGAGTTGCTGAAATGTTGTTTCAGTTATTCTGTGCCACCTCTGAAATGCTTTTTTTCACGACCCAGTTTTAACTACTCAGTAAACATAGCACAATAAAAATACTGAGTATTTTTAAATTTAATCATAGAAGAAAGTTCTAAGTTACAAACAAATTTTATCTTCAGCATTTTCTGAAGGAATAATCACTGGGCTCTGATTGAATTACAGTCCTTGCTTAATTAGTTTCTCCAGTTGAATAAAGGTAAACAGGAAGGAGAAGAAAACAGGTGAAACAAAAAAAAAGGTATTCAAGTAGCATCATACATAGCTGGTTGCAATGACACTTCAGCCCCAACTACCACTATTTTAATGAGTAGTCCAATACCAGTTTCTTAATGGTCAGACTCAGGTTTTGGGAAGATGTTCTCTTCCCTCTTCAAGCAGCAAGATACAGCATGAGTGAAAGAGACAAAAGGCAAATAATTCAGGGCAACTGTCCTGGGTTCAACAGCAGCAGTCATTTTTAATCCTTCTTAGTAGCTGGTGCAGTGCTATGGTTTTGACTTTCACCCTGGGAACCGCACTGATAGCACCAATGTTTTTAGCTGCTGCTCAGTAACGCTCACTCTGACCAAGGACTTTCGGAGCCTCATGCTCTGCCAGGGAGGAGGGGAAGCCGGGAGGAAACAGAGACAGGACACCTGACCCAAACTAACCAAAGAGATATTCCATACCACAGCATGCCATGCCCAGTATATAAACTGGGGGCAGTTACCCGGAAGGGTCAGGCTGGATACTGGTTGGCGGGTGGTGAGCGGTTGTATTCTCTTTGCTTGTTATTTCCCTGGTCATTATTCTTATTGGTGGTAGCAGCAGTGGTTTGTGTTATACCTTAGTTACTGAACTGTTCTTATCTCAACCCATGGGAGTTACGTTCTTTCGATTCTCCTCCCCATCCCTCAAGGAGTGGAGGGAGGAAGGGGGGGGGGGCAGTGAGCAAGTGGCTATGTGGTTCTGAGTTACCAGCTGGGCTTAAACCGCGACAGCAGCAAAGCACAGTAAGCATAAATGAAATATAGTTGTTCTGCCTTCCTATAAGTACGTACATTTGTGTAGACACAGGATGATAAGAAAATCTCAAAACATCAAAAACTAAAGTCCACAAAAACTTCTAGAGTCCTTTAAGATGGTAGATGGAGCACAGTCATAGAATCATAGAACAGTTAAGGCTGGAAAGGACCTTAAGATCATCTAGTTCCAACCCCCCCGCCATGGGCAGGGACACCTCACACTAAACCATATCACCCAAGGCTATGTCCAGCCTGGCCTTGAACACTGCCAGGGA
>JANRGW010042373.1:45280-58699 GCA_024733675.1 Psilopsiagon aymara
CCCGGCAGGCATCAGCCCACCTCAGAAGTGTATCAAGGTCCCTCTGGATGGCATTCCTTCCCTCCAATGTATCAATCGAACCACACAGCATAGCATCATTGGCAAACTTGCTGAGGGTGCACTCAATCCCACTGTCCATGTCCCCAGCAAAGATATTGAACGTAGATGAAATTCATTGTGTTTAAATAGAGCTGGAAGCTCAGTGGTATAACTTCTTTGTAATTGGACTATTTAACTTCTTTCGACAATTGAACTTCTTTTGGGAATTATGATGAATTTGCAGTAGCTAACCCTGTTGTTACAGGCGTCATATTTATCTCGTCATTAACTCACTACTGGGAACAGACTATATAGTACCTCAGATTTGGGATAAGACTACTAGGTTTTAATCAGGCCACTGATTTACATGGCCTAAATTTAGACACCTGAGTTCAAAGAGATGTAGTGACGGGATATGACAGAGTATGATCACCTGAAAAGTTACTGAAGTATGAATCCTTTCAATGTGATCCGAGAAACTTGCCAAGGAGGAGGAAAAGAGCGAAGAAAGAACCTTAGAGATTGGGTTTGTTATCTCAGTCTTTTATCTTGCACCTTCTCCTGATGTTCCTGTTATGATTTTGAAATGTTTCCTAGCTGTGCCATAAGGTATGAAGATATAAACATAGCTTTTGTATTAACAGTTCAACACACTGGGTAGCTAGATTGCTGTTAAGGTTTTGTATATGGTATGTTCAGCTGCAGGAGTAGAGTGTGTGAGCATTCATCCCTTCCACATGTCAGATCTTGCAGACAGCCAATATCTACAGGAATGCTTACAAATCTATGTTCCAGTCTCTGTCAATGTCCTTTAGCATGATAATACCTGGTGATTTTGGCCAAAATATTTTAAATAGAAAAATGAAGAGAACCAAAGCCTTCTTTCCTTGTAGTGGGTCACAAGGTAAGGAGAGGCTGATCATACTGAGATGTTCTACATCCATTATAACAATGCTGGTTTTCAGTTGATCATACTGAAATGAATAACTGTTTTGCTACTGAACCCTTGTAAACCCAACAAAACACCAAGAGGTATGTGGATCAAAAAAAAAACCCAACCCATTACAATGCAGGTTGGAATTCTATTGTTCACTGTGGACTTAAGTTTCCCAGTCATTTAATGGCTTGGTAATTATACTGAGATGTGTATGTAGTAAGGTACAGCCAGTGCTGGTTGCAGGCACCACTTAGATGGGGGAATGAATGCAGAGATGCATAGTTGTGTGGGTAGCCTGAGGCTGCTTGCCCAGAGCTGTTGCTGGTGTCACTGGGAAAGGAGACAGAGCAACTGTCACCTTCACCTCTGTAAATCAGCTCCTGTTTTGTGGCTGGCTGGAGCAACCTGTCAGGTTGGACTTTAGCAAGAGCAGTTAATTAAAAGGTGTTTTAATTTTGCAAAGAAAGCACTTATCCAAGTCATTTACTTAAGAAAGCAAAGTCAGTCGGTCAAAAGTAAAAAAACAAGTGTTTTGTTTTGATCACACCTTTTTTCATGCAGATCTAGTCTTAGTCAGGAGTCACTCTGGGTTGAAGAATGCACCCCATCAGCAAGCAATCCTCATGATTTATTTTGTAGGAAGGAATTATGAAAGCAGTTAGAAAAGCAAGGAGTTCATCTAGGAAATCACTTTCTTAAGTGTCCTCTCCCAGACCTACTGGGGTGCTGCGAAATGGAAAGACATTTGCATTTTAGACTTTATCACTCATGTTCAGGAATTTATCAAAAGTCAAGAAGGGAAAATCTGAAGTAATTGTCTAAGCCATCCCGTAGCCATGGCAAGATTTTTCACCATGCTGTATTTGATTTGCAGCAGAAGTTCCAATATTTCTCTTGGGAAGCACACTATTTTATCTGGTTCTCAGGAACTTTCTTTGGATGCTTAGCTGCATTAGCATATTGTTATTTTTAAACTCCCTGCTATTAGCCATTCTCTTACAGACAGAGCTAAAAACCTGCCTTTCCTAGAATCACCTCTGTATTCTTCAAACATTTGTAAATCCAACCATATGGTTCTTTGGTAGCAGAAGAATGTGCTCTTGATTTTAGGTAGAGAAAGAAAGATTATTTCACTTCCCAGATCTGACACTTCCACATATCAGATCAAATAACAGTTTACTGATATCTTCTAGAAAATAAAATTACACAAATGATTACACATTGAAACCATCTTCTTGTAGTGCTTCTGCTGTATTTCTGGGTTTCTGAGTCGAAACAAGCATTTTATAAAGCTTCTTCAGTTTAGAAAGAAATTCTTCAGGTGATTTCTGTGTTTTTCATACAGACAGTCAAGGAGATCTTCTCATCTGCCTCTATTTGTTATTTTACTGCTTTATTTGTGGTTTCCCATTTGATTTCTGTAGTTCAAAAGCTAAGATTTAGGAAAGGGGAAAATTATAATTGCAGGCAGGGAAAAGGCGGTCCACTCTTAAGAAGCCCTGTTCTTATAAACACAGGACTTCTAGAAGTCCTAAAAGAAATGGGGAATGTTTTTCCAGAAATATCATAAAATCAGAGGCTTTTACCACATCTTTTAATGGCCTTTGCTGTGCTTCAGAGGATTACCTGCTTGTTAACCAAAGTACTGGAAAAGCATGAGACAACATAGGAAGGTGTTAGTGTGGACCTGAGGATCAGAACAACGTCAGATTATTCTTGGTGGGGTTTTTATTACTTTCTCTCTGAGGGTGATAATAAGATGGTTTGGATGAATGATAATAAGGTGGCTTGTTTTTTTTCCCCTCACAAATCTATTTATAGTCTTGTGGCAAAATTTAACAGTGACACTGTGTGTCACTGGAGACAGAAGAGCATTCAGTGGCATAACCAGTAGCAGGGACTACAGACAAGCATGGTGCAAAGCTGGGAGTAAAATGTCAGGGTAAAGAAGAAAATCATGGAAATTGAGATAGTGCCACTTCTTTTCAAATACATTTTGAAATGCATGGATAGTTTATAAAAGCTATCTGTTCTTGTTATTGCTTTGTTATTATTGTGGCTTGAAAAACAAATTGGTATCATTCTCTTCGTATATAATTCTCAATTATACTAACTTTTAGAATTTGCATCGTGTGTTTTATCCTTAGGTCAAAAAGTGGAGTGAACTTCCATGCAGCTGGGATGAGGTCCAGAAAATCAAGTTACCCATGACATGATAATGAGCTAGTGGCAGGACTTTCGCTAACATGAATATTCCCTATTCCATATCCTAAATGGTAAATGGAATGAAAATTCAAACTGTCTTATTATGGTTGATGCAGAATGGAGACAAAGCTCATCTTTTGGGGGGAACCGGTGTCAATTTAAATAATGACTTAAATAGGTGGTTGTTGTTATTGTTGCTGTTGCTAACATTGTAAAATATCACAAGTGTGCATCCATACCAGAGTGCTACATTTTGCACTCACTTTTCTGCTTGTACTGAAGAACAGTGACTTAGGTAAAAACATAGACCTATATATCTATCAGAGCAACAGGCACAAATGCTAGTACTGTTGTATCATATGTAAAGCAAACCCATGGTGCAGCTGCAGAGTGTAATTTCATGCTGGCTGCTCATTTTGAGAAGCACTTTTACTGATTAGCTTGGTGGGAAGAAAATGGGAAGAAAATCCTGTAATTTCTGAACTCTGAGAATATATGCTCATTTTGGAAAACACCTTGTTACCACTGCAGCCATCTCCACCAAGAAGAGTACAGTAAAATGTAAGCTTTTGGGAAGTGTCTTGGCAGAGCCTGAGATTAGGAAGACAGTGGTCGAAGGTGCCATGTTCTGACAGAGAATGAGGACAGCTTCCACAAGTTAAAAGAAATGTTTTTCGATATGCTAATGTACATCCCTAGATCACCGCTTCTCTGAGAGATTCTTCAAAGACATTCAAGGGCTGGCAGACTCTTTTCCCCTGGGTAACCCAAAGAGTCTCTTTGCTGAACACATCCTGGGCAAAAATGCCACCTACATACCCTTTGTGGTGTCTTCACCATATTCCCATGTGCTTTTGTGTTAACAGCAAATGTGCAGACAAATATGTAGGGACAAAGTGCACAAGAGCTCTTCCACAGTGTTTATTCCCTCCTCTACCGTATTCTTCTCTAAAGGGTATGGGGACAGAAAGGGAAAAAATGAGAAAAAGAGTGAGAGGGAACAAATGGCAGAAGGTAAGTAGAGAGAAGAAATGCAGCCTGAAAGCATAGAGAGGGAAGTTTAAAAAAATCACTGCAACGTGTGGGCTAAGTTTCTTTTTCTTTTTTCCTATGTCGTTATGTTGGAATGAGAGCAATACAATCATTGCTGTAATTCCTTTCTGTTTCTTACTGCATTCCTTTTCTGTGTTCAGCTGTCTATTTCTTTGTTAATTCTGGCCAGACTCTTGAGCATTTTAGCCAAGTCTTCTGATTATCTCTCTTGCCCAGCATATGAAAATGCCTTTGTTGAGCATGCAAACTGTTGTGCAGACTGTAGTTTTCAGTACTTGGAGAGAACTGGGTAACTTCAGAGTAATTACCTGAAATTTCCTCCCCTCCCCTCTTTTTTTAAAGACAATTCCTCATCTCTCCAGGAAGATGAAGAGATAGATATGGAGGCTGTCAACTGGCAGCTGAATAACACCTCCATGAATGGGCATTCATCTACTCCAACCACAGTTCGCTTTCCCAGCTGGGTGACTTTTGATGACAATGAAGTCAGTTTTTCACCACCAAACCTTTCTCCCTTGAAAACAGACACCCCACCTGCAGAAACACAGACTCCAGATGTTAACTTTAACCTCACCACATACTTTAAGAAAAGAGAACGTCCTAAAAGCACACTGGGGGACCTCTCCAAAATTCAAAAACTCGATCTCTCCTCCTTAACCAAGTTGCCTTCTGTTGAAACACCACCATGGAGTGCTACTAATCCCTTCCTGGATGAGTCTCTGCGAGATGTCCAACCTTCACCCATCAATCCATTCAGCTCATTCTTTGAGGAGCGAGACAGGCGTTCCAAAAGCTCTTCTGTCTCCAGTGCTCCAGGCAAAAGCCAAAGAGACTCTCTCATTGTTCTTCATCAAGAATCTGATACCATCAGTTTCCATGAGGCGAGCAAAAATATAACCCACACAGATGCTGTAGAGCAGCTCAAGCAACTTCAGATTGGAGATCCAGATCATGTGAGCACCCCTACCCTGCCTGATGATGACCCCATGATGCCATATGATCTGGAAGCAGCCTTTTTTAATCTGGCACCAGCTCAGCCAAAGGATGGATGGCCAATGATGCTCAGGATCCCAGAGAAGAAGAATATTATGTCATCCAGGCACTGGGGACCAATATATGTCAAGCTGACTGACAGTGGATGTATACAGCTTTATTATGAGAAAGGACTGGAGAAACCTTTCCGGGAATTCAAACTTGAAATCAATCATGAGATTTCAGAGCGCAAACTCCAGAACTATGATGAGAATGGGAGGATACACAGTGTGCGGTTGGACCGCACAACCTACAAGGAGAAAAAGAAGTATCAGCCTAAGCCAGCCATTGCTCACACAGCAGAGAGAGAGCAAATTATCAAACTTGGGACTACAGATTATGAAGACTTCCTTAGCTTCATCAGTGCTGTGCAAGACACACTGATGAACTTGCCAGCCTCATCAATGGATCTGAGCACAGTAGGACTGAACTATCAAGAAGAAGAAATCACAGTTGATGTCAGGGATGAGTTTCATGGCATCTTGGCCAAAGGAGACAATGTGATTCTCCAGCATAGTGTGCTGACCCATATCTATGTTCTCAGCTTCCTTTCTGGCCTGGCAGAATGCAGGCTGGGACTTAATGATATCCTGATCAAAGGGAATGAAATAGTTGCAAGACAGGATATAATGCCCACTACTACCACTAAGTGGATTAAATTATACAGCTGTCGGTTCCATTCATGTGTGGATGAAGATGTGTTTAATAACTCCCGTATTATCCTGTTCAACCCCTTGGATGCCTGCCGGTTTGAACTGATGCGATTCAGAACTGTCTTTGCTGAGAAAACTTTGCCTTTTACTCTGAGGACAGCTGCCAGCGTCAATGGTGCGGAGGTGGAGGTGCAGAGCTGGGTGATGATGTCCACTGGGTTCTCTTCCAACCGTGACCCTTTAACTCAGGTCCCTTGTGAAAACGTGATGATCCGCTACCCAGTGCCAAGCAAGTGGGTGAAGAACTTCCGCAGGGAGAGCGTCCTGGGGGAGAAGTCTTTGAAAGCCAAGGTGAACAAGGGGGCCACTTTTGGATCAACCAGTCTGTCTGGTTCTGAGCCAGTAATGAGAGTAACTTTGGGAACTGCCAAATACGAGCATGCCTTTAATTCCATCGTATGGAGGATAAACCGACTGCCTGACAAAAACTCAGGTAAGTTGTGCATATCATCTCTGCAGGCCTAAACTAGAAGGAGTTATGTATTTTGGAAGATAGAGAACATTGGGCTTACACAGTGAGGGATAAATCACCTTCTGTAGTATACCAAAAGACATCAGTTAGTTGTGTGAAGCATTTATCTGAACTTTCATTGCAGTAGTTTTATGTATCCTACATACATTGCTAAAGATAAAACAGGGTTAGGTTTTCCAGATGCAAAAATATGCCTTCTGTTTTGCTTTACTTAGGCATCAAACATCTCTGCGTGCTTAGCACTGTTATTGAAAGCAGGGCTTTTTCAGGTAACTTACAAAGGCAGCATACTATGCTACAGCGCTGAATCACCGAACCATGTAAATTGCTGTAGTTTCTCCAGCACATGTGATTTCTTTTCCATGCATTGCCAAGTGTACTGGGCCGGTGCTATATATTTCAACACGTATACCACAGCTAATGCCTACGAAGTATCTGGAATGGGGATTATAAGAGGACAGAAGATATTGTGTAGCCGGTAAAAAAAAAGACATTTCTGAGCACCAGTTTGTGGCTGTGTTTCTGTAACCAGTGCAAACAGGTACATACAGCTTCAAACTGAAGAGGGAATACCAGCATAAACCCCCAATTCTTTGTATTTCTAGTAACATGTTCATAATTAAACATTCAAATATTGCGGGCAAACTACTGTTCCTTTTGGCTATCACTGCCAGTCGTTCCACTTCCTGCCTTTCATCTGCGGTGTGCAATAAAGCTAGACAGCTCGGGTTTACTTTTATTCATAGTGAATTCTACTCCTGATTTTCTCTGATCTAGACTAGCTTTTTACAAACATGGACTTTTTAGTATTAACGTATTAATACTGTAGTAATGCAGCTGGGTGACTGGGAGGGTTTCTGTATTCAGTATTCCCTGAAGGCAAGTTCAGTACCAGATTTGGCACTTTTAAGGACATATGTTTTTCCTGAATTTAAGCTATAGTGTCAGCAGAACAGTGATCCAAGTCTTCTAATCTGTTGGACCACATTTCAGCCCAAGGACACCAGCTTACACCACAGGTTACATATTTGGAGGGATATTGCTAACAAAAGTGTACGCTCCATGTTTTCTGTAGTATGGGACATATGAAGAGAGAGCTTTGGAACTCAAATATTGCAATGCAAAATTAACCTCAGGCTGTTTATGAGCAGTAACATGCTTGTGGGGAAAATCTCACTATGCCATCTGCATGCTGTGAAATTGGGCCTTCTGTGTCATCTTCTCTCCAAAAATCTCAGTATACCATACAGACATTACAGCTGGGGAAATGAAAGCCCCCAGACTTTAACACAATCACAGAACATGCCAGTAGCAAACCCAGAGAAGAGGCAGAACTCCAGGTTCTGCTGCCTCCTACGACATGATGCTTCGTTATCCATCACTACTTTGAGGAAGATGTTGATCTATGCTTCTTGTGTGCTTGATCTTGTCTCTCTGAGAGTGAGGCTCTATTATATATCCCCATGTCAGGAGGAAATGGATCACAGACTTAGTGCTGCTGTTGGAACACTGCCACAGCTCCTCTATCCATCAGTGTCACCATGCAGAACTCAAGGCAGTTAGTGTTTGTTTACATCCTGAGAGGAAGAGAGTGTCATCACCCCTCCAGTCAGGTCAGATGTAATTTCAGGGAAAGGAAGGGCTGTGCAAGCACTGTCTTGGCCAGGACACGTGAGTTATGTGAGAGGGAGCGAATCCAAAAATGATGACAGGGCAGGCCAAATGTAGTTTAAATCTGACCTTGCCTCTCAGGGACTGTTTACATTTCTTGATGGCGCTTGTCCCATGGTTTTTCTTACTCAAAATATATGGCAAGCAATGAGGGATATAAATGGTACTCAAAAGCACAGATTCCTGATCCTTAGATTTTCCTGATGGACCACATACTTTTCTGACCATACAATACTAATGTGTGATCTACTCCCAACCTTGTGTATGCTTGGCTATGTATCCAGCCCTACCTACAAGTCATGTAATAACTCACTTCCAACTATTTGCAAAAGTCCATATAAATGATGCTGTTCTCAAGCACTAAGTAGAAAAATACAGCCAGTACCTCATCTACATGAGAGTAGAGCTGGTCCTTCCCAAAGCTCTCTGTTTGCATTCAGGTTGTAATATCCTAGCTCCAAAACTATTTCAGTAGCTTTGCTGTCTTATCCAAATGTTTTCTCTTTGTGCTTTCTAATGGGATGGAGCCCTTTGCACTCTCACTTCAGGAACTTGATATCAGCTCTGTCTGTAGCCAAAGTGGCTGCTTATGACTGGATATTTAAAAGCATATGACAAAAGAAGGAGAGTGTATACTCTGACTGTGATTTAACCTAAGAAAAAGCTATGGACTGGATTCTACTGAGCACATTGCTAAAATCCTTTCCAAAATAGCTTGTCAATCTTTATTGCCCTTCTCATATACACAATTAATGTGATCAAATTAGTTGATAAAGACTATTTACAGGCTCTGCACAGCTTCAGTTGCAGCTGGCTGAGGTCAATGTGTTTGGGTTTTTGTAATCCACCAGCAGAATATTAGGAAAATATCCACCTGGTCTTCAGTCATGGGAAAATGTGCCTCCAGCAAAGTAGGGATGTAGTATCTGTGACGAGCCTTGGATTTGAATATCTGGACTTTGCTTTACTCTGGCTGTGGATCCAGGCACCTGGTATACTTTCTGAAGTAAATTAAGTCCTTTAATCCAAACTTGTTGGGATATCAGAGTCATTTGGAACAGATTCTTTCCAATCACCGTAACCCATGCATATATATGAATTATATTACCAGATCCTTGATTGTCAGAATGAAATGTTAATAGCTTAAGGCAGCAAAAGCTGCAAAGCAAAAGCAGTCTGTTGACTGATTTTACTAAAAACTGTACCTGTCCATTACCAAAAGAGCTCTGAATAAGCCCGTTGAACAGACAGTCTATAGAAGTTGTGCCTCATGTGCCTCACTGATGAGCACTCATGTGCTGGGTATTTTTTGCTACAGCTTTGGTGAAGGACTTGCTTTGTTAATAACTTCACCTTGTTGCCTACCATGCTGCACTGGTTTAAATGAATAACTTCCATATTTTGTTTGAGTGTTGTGCGTGGTCTTTTCTGTTAGTGCTAAAACTACTGGAAGAAATTAAATTATTGAAAAATTGCATTGGTAGTTGCATTGCATGAATATTTTTCTTCCTTTTCCCTCCTTTATTTCCCTCCTCCTTTTTTTTTTTTTGAGCCTGTGAATATCCACCAACATGTGTGTCAGAAGAGTGGTTGCTAGTTCCATATGTGACCAGTTGAAATTATGAGGAGCTTAAAAGCTCAGATGTCCAAAGCAGTCATCACACAGTGCGATCAAGCCTGGTTAACACTTTCCAGTGCTACTTTCACATGTATCCATCCCAAAAGCAACTGAGCATATGCCAGCTCAGGAGTGTAGCAGTGCAAGCTGAACAGCTTGCAGCCTGAACAGTGGCTTGCACCATTGCCATGTTGCCTTTCCTTCAGACTGCTCTGGACCTCCACTGCAATCCAGGCAGCCTGAAGGAGGGAGCAGCCCATTGCAATCTAGAGGAGAAGAAAAGCACAGCAAAGCAGATGAGCAGGAAGTATTGCAATAAGTGTGCTGAGCCTGGCGTCGGGTGAGTGAAGAGATATGATCAGATGGGGGGCCTGAGTCTGGGAGCTGGTTGACAGCACTGAGTGCTGAATACAGAAATTCTGAGCCAGGAATGACTCATTTTTAGGTATCTCCATAATGCAGTACCATAGAGCAGTGATTACCAGGTACATGCAGCAGCACCCAAGTGTCCCATGGCAGAGGCTGGAGTATGCTGCCACCACAGGTGTGTCCACCACAGCCGAGCCCAAGAACTGGCCAGAAGCAAAAGCCCTGCAGTGCTAGAGGCACAGTGATCTCCTCAGGAGCACTGTGGCTGCCACTGGCCCATGGTGTGTGGCATCATCTTTGATGTCTGCTGTGTGCCACTGATTTTACGCAGAGAAAGCGTGCTCCAGGTATGAAAAGCCAGGATGTGCTGTCAAAGAGAGCTTCCAGCTCACTCTAGAACCATAGTCAGCACTCTGCTTGGGATAATTAATTCTGATGAAAAGTCCTGGTGGTATATTTTAATGCTTGCAGAACTCAAGCTTTTATGTCTGTTTGATAACTGCACCCACTTATTCATAACCTGGCTCCAGCCGTGGTGCTGCATATCAGTGCTGTCTCTGCTGAACTGCATAGCCTCTTGCTGGATTTGTTGCAGAGATGTAAGTTGTTAAACCTTCCACTTGTAAGGAAACTCTGAATCTCTTCAATCAGAAAAGCCCCAAGTGGCTTTGAAGGCTTTTTTTCTCATTTTGTAGACAGAAAAATTAAGGTACAGACCTTAAATGACTCGCTCAAGAGGTTAGAGAGTTGGCTTCAGTCAGAAATAAAACCAGTTTAGTTTGACTAGCAGTCCCTGCTTCAATTTTTAAACATCATTGCTGTCCAGCAAAACACGGGGGAAAATAATAACAAAGGTTATCATTTACAGATGACAGAGCTAAATGTGATTCCTTCTTCACCTCGCCCTCTTTAATGACTAGCCACCTTGTCACGGGGTAAAGAATAAACAGTTACTTCCAAGCTATGCATGAACTTGCTTTTCAAACCCAGGAAAGTTATTTAACATTATCCAGTGTATTTTCTTCTGCTAACAATGAGGATAACAATTTCAAACAAGTGTGAAATATCTGCCAAATCCCACCTTTCCTCATTACCAGTACAGACATTTCAGGAGGATATGCCACAATGTGCTTAATGTTACGTACACTGGGGGAATAGAAGAGGGAGAATAACTTTACCCTACTGTGCTTGATTTACATCTTCTATTTTCACCCACTGAAAGAAAATCAGAGTGATTGGCAGTTTGTTTAATTCCTCTGGAAATTCCTATAGCGCTGAAAGAGGTAAGATACTGTCACTTGGTATGAACTAGTTCAACCAGGCAGATTCTTGGTTTCTTGCAGTTTCACCATGTTGCATCTTCCTAAATGTTGTTTTTTTGTGATCCATGAAACACAACTTTCATGTCTCTTTGCTCTTTTTTCCAGCTTCTGGCCATCCTCACAGCTTCTTCTGTCACCTAGAGCTTGGCTCTGACCGGGAAGTGCCTTCCAGTTTTGTCCGCTATGTAGATGTGGAATTTGACATGCCTACCAGTTCTGCATCCAAAGCCACTGTTCGGTCCATCTCTGTCGAGGACAAGACCAATGTGAGGAAGTGGGTCAACTATTCAGCACACTACAGTTACAAGGTAAAACTGGATATGTGGCAATCACTGTGGTTACTTTGCATACTTTATTGTCTTGAAAATTGTAGACAGATAAATACCATGGGCAGATGCAATGAGAATTTGACACATACTAGGCTCTGTGCAGTAGCTACCCATGTATAGCCTGTTGATTCACGGTAAATAAGCAGCAGATTATCCCTCAGCAAAGAAGGAATAACCTTGCTTGCAGCTGCTTTGTGAAAAAGCATACGCATGGCTACTGAAGATTAGCTGATACAGTAAAAGTGTGAACAGGGAGTTTTGCTGCTCTTCATAGCAGCTACAGTGGGAGTGCTACAGCACACAAAAGGATTACATTATTTCTCTGCTTAGATATTTCTTTTTCCTGCCTGCCCTAAGGAGAGGAGCAGATGGGAAAATGCACTACATATATACCTGCCAAGAATCTCAGTATGCCAAAATTTGCATGTTAGCTGATCACTCAGCAGAAAAATTGGCATTCTACCTGCCTTCTTTAAGAGCAGAGATGAGAGATAATGAAAAGATTCTCATGGCAAATATTTTTAATGGTAACAGGTTTTTAGTAGTATTTTAAATTCTCTGAAGAAGGTATTTGATCTTCCTAAGCATTCCTCTAAAGAACTCAACATTGGATCATTCCTGAGTTTTCAGAGGTGTTGAAATTTAGAACACAAATGTAGATCACCTTGGCCCCGTCCCAGAACAAATTGGCATCTGTAGACCAAAGCACCTGAGCCGAGGATGACAAGAATGTGCTGATGTCTGGTTTAGTGTTAGGCAGTCATGCAAGGAGCAGGGAATTGGACTCGATGATCCTTACAGGTCCCTTCCAACTCAAGATCTTCTATGATTCTGTGACTGTGCATTTTGAAGATTAATCTCTTGCTTTACACATCAGAGTTTAAAATTTAGGCTGGTCGTATTCTGTCACTAAGGAAGGCACCTATCCTCTGCAGATTTTGTTCTGGGTTTGGGCGCAAAGTACAACTAGAGAAGGTAATTAATATAAAATCACGTGAGACTAGTTCTCTGCATGATTTTTTTCTCTTCTGGAAAAGATGTCGTGACACTGCTGAATTGTAACACTGTTTGGATTAGATTTACATACTTAGAGTAAATAAAATCCAGCTTTCCCTCCTCAGTCTATTTCTCTTCAAAGCATTCTCATTTTACCAAGAGTTTCTTTACCTTACTGGAACATGGACTGACATTAAGGAAGTTTTTGTTATTCTTTCGGTTTCCTTTCTCATTACCAATGCTCTGTGCCTTGTATGATGGGGCTATGCAACTGATGGACAGGGGTAGAGCAGTTGATGTCATCTACCTGGACTTGTGCAAAGCATTCAAAACTGTCCCACATGACATCCTTGTCTCTAAATTGGAGAGATGTCAATTTGATAGGTGGATCACTCAGTGGATAAAGAATTGGCTGGATGCCAGTTGTGGTCAGTGGCTCAATGTCCCGGTGGAGAGCAGTAATGAGTGGTGTCCCTCAGGGATCGGTGTTGGGACCGGTCTTATTCAACACCTTTGTCGGTGACATGGAGAGTGGGATTGAGTGCGCCCTCAGCAAGTTTGCCAATGATGCTATGCTGTGTAGTTCAATTGATATGCTGGAGGGAAAGAATGCCATCCAGAGGGACCTTGACACGCTTGTGAGGTGGGCTGATGCCAAACATA
>JANRGW010042374.1:0-18846 GCA_024733675.1 Psilopsiagon aymara
CAACCTGTGGGAGTTGCATTCTTTCGATTCTCCATGTAGCAAACTGCGGGGCTGATTTACGGCCTAAACCACGACACCCTCTTTTATATCTGGCACGTAGCCACAATCTTCTGAGTTCTCCCCTGAAAACCTTGGCTGGAAACCTAGCATGTCCTGTGAAGGACAGCAGTAGTAGAGCATCACTTGCAGCATAAGACAGTGTCATGATCACTGACCTGGTCTGCTTGAGGCAACATTCACAAGCTGGCTAAACAGTAACAGTGCATCGTGTATCTTCCTACACATACCAGGTGAGCCTACCTGACCATCATCCAAAAGGGACCAAAGGGGTCTCATTCCAAACGACCAAAGATAAGCCAAGACAATTAAAAAAAAAAAAAAAAAAAGAACACATACCCCCCCCAAAAAAAACCAAACAAACAAACAAAAAACCAAACAAAAACCCCCAAATACCTGCATCTCTTGGTTCTCATTTCCTGACTTATCAGCTGTGGAGATGTAGGTGCCTGCTAATTTTCAGTTGTGTTGGATAGCCAGTAGGCATGGGTTAAGATGCAGCCACACAGAGCACTCACTGTTAGGCTTACTGCAGTTTTACTTCCAGCTGTCTGGTTTTGAGTTAATGTCTCCTGAGACAGCTTGATTAGACTGATGGTGCTTAACAGCAAAACAGCCAGGATATACAGGGCAGTCATAATAGCTGCACTGAATAACTGATTCCCACGGTACAGCCACCAGCACTGGACCTGCAGCCCATCTTCCAGACAGGCCCATTAGGTCTTCAGAGAAGAACTGCGCAGTGCTATGGATGCTTTTTGTCCCAGCTGGTCAATGTATGGTGGAGGGAAGAAAGAACAGCAGAGGTGCTCTGGCTTTGTTGTTTCTTTTTCCACACTCATGCCTTTTGACTTACAGACTTTGCATCTGGGTGCATGGATCTGATGGTGAACAGGTGAAACAACCTCACTGAGGATTTTATATGTGGCCAAAGGGAATGCTGGGACACATGGGTGGCCCTGTAGAGGGGGTCTGAGCAATGGGAAATAGCCTAGGAAATGCTTCCAGTCCTCCTGCTGGGATGAAGCTCTCTCATTCCCAAGGTACAAAATCAAATCCAGAACATTAGTTTAGGTTTAGTTTGAACTCCTGTGTTCAAATCTGTTCGCAATTATCACAGCAACTGTAACATGTAGGGCCAAATCCTGCTGATACATGAACTAACACGGGCACCAAAAATTCTTCTATCAGGACAGTGTTTGATTCCATGCAAAAGCAGGAGTTCAGAGTACTGTTCATTGCTGCCGAGTTCCCAAGCCTCCCTATTATGCCTTCTCTGCCCTTATGATAGACACAGTTCACAAAGCAATACATACCAGGAGCGGAGCAGTGAGCTGTGCCTCAGGACTGGTGAGGCATCCTCAGCCAGGCCAGGGGGAAAAAAGGGAATAAATTCAGACCCTCTTCTGGAGTGGGTGCCTAGTGCACTCTCTGCACTAGGGCTGTAAACGACAGCATGGCACTGAAGAACCTGCAGAACAGAGCTACAAAAGAAACACAGCCTCTTACTAAACTTTATTCTTGAGAATTATTTCAGGGATATTACCTACATAAGCAAGACAGTCAGAAATGCACCTCCATCCACTTAGCTCTTCTGCTAGTGCAAATCAATATTTTTCCATTAAGGTCAATGGAACTTTGCTGATTCCATGAAGTCAAGATTGTTATGTACAATTTATTGGCTCTAGTCAATTGTTAATACTCTACATGGGAAATCTTTACCTCTGCTTCCTTTCTAAAGCACAAAGGACCTGTACTGTTTCAGATCACTGTATTTTGCTCCAGTCCCACCTTCTCTTGAAAATTCCTTTTGTTATTTCTCACTTGAGGGGGCAGCTATGACTAAGTGGCTGAACAAAACCTTCAGATTTACCAAACCTGCAATGCAGCTCATTTCCCACCATTTAAGGCAATGCTATTCTTGGAATTCGCACTTTGAAATCTCCCCACCCAGAGACTCAGTACTGTAGGACAAAGGTAGGCACCAGTGTAAAGCCCCATTGCAAATGCACCACATAAAAGTTTTATGCTAAGATTTGCCTTTCACATCTCATAGGAAAAAGAGTTTCTTTGCTGTATTTCTTATTTCACATCTCCATATAATCACCCAACTGTAGCACTGAAGACAGAGGAGTTGCAATAATACCTCCTGCAAACGGATTCCCCTTCCAATCTGAGCTGGCCTTTCTTAGCTCTGGACTTTATGTAATCCTGTCTCCCAGTCATACAGTCACAATATCAGCACTGAGCCACTGGCAACTCAGACTTTTGCTTAATCGTAATTACTTTATCTTAGAATGTACATTAATTTCTGCTCCATAAAACATCTCAATATGCTGTAGCTTTACAATATGGGAACAAATCCTGCAAGCACAACAGAACTGAGTTGCACAAAGTCGGCACCTGTGCGACAAGCTCATAGGAAAGGACAGCAAAAGTGTCACACAGATTCATTAGGTGATGTTCTTCCCTGTGCAACAATTCTGAACCAATGCCCTAAGGTACACAGGGCTCTGACTTCCACATGAATCATAAAATATTTTGGCTGCTTAAGATATGATTGTGTATGACATGCATAATCTTTGTGACGAGGTAAAACAAATAACAAGAGCAAGTAAGGTTCAGTCAGGTTCAGTAAAGCTTTTTGTCACATCTGCATATTTTCAGCTCAAGTTCCCTCCTAGCATTCTAACAGTTCTTCTAACCCCCTCCTCTTTAGGTCACCTGCAGTTCACATCTGATTCTGAATCTAAAGCATATCAACACTGAAATTTATTTTAAGTAGATCCAATATCACGGCTTAGCACAAAGTGTTGCCAGCTCCTGACTCATATTGGGCAACAAGGCTATCACATAGGGCTCCACAAGTAAGATAACAGCATGATCCGTAGTTGAAAGTTGGCTAAGAGATGCTTATAGAATTTGGGAATTCCACACACAATAAAGTTTACAGCTGTTTCATTCTTTTCATATTTCCCCTCTTTTGTACATTGCTGAGACACTGTTTTATAATTATTAATAGAATATTAGAAAATCCCTTAATTTGTTGTAATTCTTAGCATATTTATTTTGAATGAAGTACCAAATATTCGGGGCTTAATTTATGAACAATAAAACTGAGATACTGATCTCTTAATATTAATTTTTAGATATATTCAAGAAAGGGACTAAGACAGCTAGGCAACTGCCAAAGCATGTGCATCTGAGCTGAATGACGATCACATTTGCAAAGGAAACAATAATAGAAAAAGAATGATATGGACATGGGATGAAAATACCCACTTATCATCACTAAATTATTCTAGACTTGTTTGATATACATATTTGATAAAATGACTGCCTTTTCTTTACTGAGATAGACACTAGACCTAATCTTGCTGGAATCCCAAATGTATTTTGTATAACATTAATTAAGATGAAAATCAAGACTAATATATGAACTGCAAAGCATGTAAGAAACTGACTGGACAGGAGTATTCTGTCAGGAGAAAAGGGAATTATTAATGCAGTTTCCTAGATTCACTCTGGGAACAACCTTATTTAATCTTCTCATTAATGACCTTGGCACAAAAAAATAGGAAGTAAATGAGCTAATGAAATCTGCTGACAACACAAAACTGGAAGGTACTACTGATACAGAAGAGGACTGGAGTATCATGCAGGAAGACCTTCATGCCATTGAGGGCTGCAGTAATAGAAATAGGATGGAATTTCATGCTAAATAATGCAAGGTGATGACCTTAGGGGGCAAAAGAAATTTCTGTAATCATGAGGAAAAAGCAGAGGAAAAGAAAGAAGTAGAGGTTTCAGTCACAGGATATATATTACACTTTAATGGAGGAAGGCATAGGATCCTGTGATGCAGAGAAAGCAATGCATTAAAGTCTTTCTAACATGTAGCGATAAGGCATAGTCAAACATGCTCAGAAAAGATTCAGACTGAACTGGGTTCCAAGAGGTGCTGCTAGAATAATTGAGGGTATGAAGAATATATTCAGTCTGGAGTTAAAATAAGGTTTAAAAGCATCAAAGCAGGATTCTGGAACATCATCTCCTTGTAGAAAGAAAAATAATAACTAATTTTAAGGTGAACTTGCTAAATCTGGAAGGAAGAAAAAGGGCAGAGGGGCTATATGGCTTGGTAACAGGCAATAGGTAGTTGCTGGAATGAAGGCCCATTGGGTGGCATCAGGTTCCCCATTGCCTGCCAGTCTGATTTGCATAGAAAAATGATGTGCAAACTTTCACATGCACAACATGGAGTCCTGACCTGTATCACACCTGCTTACTGCAGGTGGGGAGCTCTCTGGTCACACTCACAGACATTTCAGGTGGTGCGGAACATCATACGGCCAGTCCATGGGTAGAGGAAGTCTGCATTCCTTTGGCTGTGGTAGCACGATGCTCCAGCAACGCACAAGACCAAACAATTCCCACACAGGAGGAAGTGAACAAAATAGCTTTGATCCACTCAGCGAGTCCACTCTGCAAGCCCGGCAGCATGGGTAGTGCTGTATTTGCAGCAGGAATTGATTTTTATAGCTTACAGAGACACCTTTCTCTCACTTCTCAGATTGTGAGCGTGTGGAAATATTTCTTGGCATCTCATCACTGGAGTTTACGCTGAGAAAAACACATTCACCTCTGAGCAAAGACAGTGTTTGAAAGATCACTTCTGGAGGAAGTAAATTAAACAAGCAGTGATGCTATGCCAGAAAAATAAATATTCTTCTGACAACTGAATCTGATTCTTAAAAAAAACCAGCAGGCTTATTGAAGAGAAGTACTGAACAGACATGAGAAAGGCATATGTTAGGTGTGGAGATGTTAGTGTCCACAGATACTAGAGTTAGTCCTGGTTAGGGCACTAACATATGAATGGGAACCATAACTAGTCAAGAGGGAAGTGGGTTCAGGCTTCTTCCATAATGGGTGGATTTTCTTTTCTCATGGTTTCATATAAAAAATGGAGGGCACTCACTCATTTTCTAATTAATATAGCAATAAGACTGGGCTGTGCAATGTTTGTGCTGAATCCAGTGCTGTCAGTGTATGCTAGTCCTATTTAAAGCACCCTTACTACACTGGGCCACAGGGGAGACTCAGGTGGGAGAGCCCAGCTTCTGCCTTACAAATGGGCCTTGATGTCAATGCTGTTTTCTGAACATAAACTCACAAAAATGAGGTGCCCTTCTGTGCATATATAGAACATGAGGAGACAATGCAGGGGTGTTGATCCAAAAAGCTCGTAACAGATATAAATGGCCACATGATAAGATAACAGCATTTATCATTGTATTTCAGGCATTTCAAAAGTGAGCGCTATTAGCTTAAATTAATAATGCATATTTAACATAATATTTTGAGTAAAAGAATCATGGCTTCTTTTCCTTTATCTATTAAGACCCACTGTATTTCAGTCTGGACTATACTGTCTTTGTTGTCTAAAGCTGCAAATCCATGATACGTGCTCTGAAATACGCATAATGCATGTAAAGTATTTGTCTTCATGTACTGTACACACAGAGAATTCCCCTGCTGTCATTAGCATCACACCATGCTGTTCTAATGATTCCAGACACTAATGATCTTGTAATAAGCATTTCTAACTTCCACTGATTTTAATGGAGCTACCCCTGATTACATTAAGTCTGACCAAAAAAAACCCCAACATATATACTTATATTTGCCCACTGTAGGAGGGGATCAGGTTTGAGTGTGACCTCGTAGCAACCTTCCAATATCTGAAGGGGGGCCTACAAGGATGTTGGAGAGGGACTCTTCATCAGGGACTGTAGCGACAGGACAAAGGGTAATGGGTTTAAACTTAAACAGGGGAAGTTCAGGTTAGACCTAAGGAAGAAGCTCTTTACTTTGAGGGTAGTGAGGCACTGGAATGGGCTGCCCAAGGAAGCTGTGAATGCTCTGTCCCTGGCGGTGTTCAAGGTCAGCAGAACAGAGACAGAGCCTTGGGCGACATGGTTGAGTGTGAGGCATCCCTGCCCATGGCAGGGGAACTGGAAGTAGATGATTTTAAGGTCCTTTCCAATGCTAACCATTCTATGATTTTATGCATGCTCCATCTGAATTCCAAATACAAGTCAGGTGAGCCATTTTGCCTATTACTCTTGTTTTCTAACTTGTCTGTAGCAAACTCATAATCTACTTTTCAACTCAAATCACCACTAGATACAATTCATCTAGAATGCTAACAGAGTGCTGAGCTTGAACAAAGTTTGTCTCACCAACTAAATAAACAAAGCAAACCCCAAACTCTTTAGAAGTGCTGCCCTTGGATATTCAGAGCTCTGTGATGTGCTGTACATGGAGCGTGCTTGCCTACACCCTTGGGAATACTATGGCATGCCAGGACTCCCAGTCTCAGAAAAGCTCATAGTCAGAACTTCAGAATCTGAGGAATTAAGTTAATTCATATCACAGATATTCAGGGGGGAAGGGTGGCAAGAGTACTGTTAGAAAGAGTGAAGAGAGGAAGCAAGAGCTGGAGTCACGCATGCACATCTGATAAGGTGAAACGGAGTTACTCTACAAGCTAAACATTAAAATGCCTTTACATGTCGGTGCGGCATTATCAGCAGCTGAGATCTGAGGAACTGAATTTCATCACTGCAGTAGTGAAAGCAGTAGGAGTCAGAGTACTTTAAAGTATGTACATGACAAGAAGCTGAGATGAAAGTGATCATCGAGATTTCCTGCTTTTTGCCTGAGATTTCCCAGCAGACACCTATGACTGCGTCAGAATCATTCACTGCACTTACTGTACAAGATGTGTATAATACAGTAGCCTGGTGTTACCTGGAAATGGACAGAGCAACAGGCAGGAGTACAGTGGTCATCATAAACACCAACTTCAGCTCCTCCGCAGACACCCTGCACACCATATACTGAATTACCAAGACCCCGGCAATTCTCAGAAGCATCTGGAGCATTTCAGGCATTGTGCCTTCTTAGCAAGCTAAACAATAACCTTTCCAAAATAAGTGAGAAATGTAGATTCCTAAATTCACTGCCTGGTCAGGCAGGTATGGGCACCATACCTGGTAGAAAAGAGGGGGAGCATTCAGCCCAGCTTCTGGAGGAATCCCCCTCTCATCCCGTATGTGTCATTAGATTGCCTTCACTATGTTGTCGAACAGCACCCTCAGATGGCCCTACTTCATATTTCTCTATATCCAACTTACTTTCTTTTTAAGATCAGGAAAAGGAAATAACTCCTCACTGCAATGCTGCTGGTTTCTTATGCTTGTGACTGCAGAGAAAAGCCCAAGTAGATGAATAAGCATAATATAAGGTTTCAGAAAAGGAAACAGAAGAAAACAAAGATACAACTATTATACAAAAAGCTACTTCATGATTATTGAACCTTTTTTTTTTTTTTTTTGAACACATAAGGGAGCAATATGGCCTTTAATCCTTGTGGCAGTTTTCTATACATTTCATAATACTGAGAGTTTCTTGATTTGCCTATGAAGCAGTGCATTTGACTATGAACCTATGAGCCATGCAATTAACTTTCAGGTTTCTATGTCGATACATGGTTTATTTCATACTATTTCTACAGCTTCAGTTTTCAATATATTCTAAATTCATGCATCCATAGCATCTCCCCACACTGTCAGTACTTACCACTTTTTGTGGAAGTTAACAGCTGAAACCAGAGGCTTTAATGATTGCAAGAAAGGACAGTTCAGGCTTCCGGAACCAAGGAAAGCATAAAATAACCCAATATAGCAATTCCCCATCTAAATGGTGGAGTCTGGATTTCAGAATTAAATCCTGTGGACAGAAAGGAACTGTTCAAACATCTCAGAGATTATTTCAGACTGTTTGCCACTTTGGCAAACTGTAGCCAAGTTTGAACAATTTTTTCATAAGGTTACATATTTTTAATAAGAGAAGCCAATAAATGGATCCAAAGTGTTTGGGGTTTTTCTTGTTTGCTCTATGTTTATGATAAAGGCTAAAGCACACTGTTAATGTGAGGGAACAGGATCAGAGGAGAACTGGAGCTACCAGGGAGGAAAAAGGTTGTGAAGAGCAGAGGTGAAACTGGGGTAACTGAGATAAATGTGAGGACTAGAGGCAGCAGATGAGCAATTTCTGTGTGGAGGCAAGAGGGGGGCAAAATGCTTTGGAGAAGGGACACAGAAAGCAAGTCAAACAGAGAGGAAAGGCTCAAATTCATTTTCTTGGTTAAGGAAACAGCAGGACAATTACCTGTTCAAAGGAAACTGAATGTTACTGACAAATTCTGATCTGAGAATATTTTTTATTCATTTTGCTTACAGCATGACTTGTAAATTCACTACCATTAAATTCATTTAACGTCAGCTATAACAGATACTATGCACCACCAACACCCTTTCTACATACTCTTTCACACTGTGCCCAAAAGATGGAAAAGGAAGCCTGATAACATTATAGCAATTCCCAGAAATAGATAAAATAAACTAGTGGCTTCTATAACCTCCACTTATTTTTCAGCCCCAGTGTCTTTTAAGACACTGAAGACCTACATTTCCACTTCTTACGAATCATCTTTTTAAAAATATAACAGGTGAAAACATCAAAACATTCATCACAGGTATAAATACTCCATCTGGAGAGCTCCAGGTTTATAACAACGGCAAATTATCTCAGACTAATATCATAAAGTAGCTAGAATATTTATCTCCAATGCTGCTGCAAGGCTGATGAGATGGTCTATGATTATTTCAGGATTAAGCACTACAGTAATAATCTCATTCCCATTGAGTGCTCCTAAATACTCTCAGCAAACCCATTAGTCCCTTTCCCTTAACAGTTAACCCATCCCTGTAGAAAGAAATAGCTCCATAAAACTGGGTCAAGCAAACAATTTTCTCTTTCCTACAGTAACTGCATATTTTATACACACAATACATCCTTCCTTTGATAACAGTTTAATCCAGTCTGTATTAGACTGAAACACAATGCAGTGTGGAGAAAGTGAGAACACCAAACCCAAGTAACTAATAAACTAGAACGAAGAGATTTTCATGGGCAACTTACAGCAAAAGAAACTTGTTAGGAGAGAAAAAAATCTAAGTTTTTTGAAGTTACTTTTTTTTTTTCTTCCCAAAATATGCCCTTTTTCAGTTTTTCAGTTTTTATCGCATAGCTCAAAACCATGCGCATGTTCATATTAATGCTGTAAAATGTGACTTACAAAAATTCTATGTCCTTGTCCGTTAACCACTCAATGTGATCCAAACACTATTTTGAGAAGAAACTGAGAGGCTCTGTATTTGCACACAAGTTAAGATGCTGATGCAATGAGAAATAACTCTTCTCCTCTTCCCACAGTTAGCCGAAAAGTGGAAAGACTGGTTATTAATTCCAGGTGCCTTGAATATATGGACAGATAATATTTAAAGCACAACCATGAAAGTATATTATTCCTTTTCCTTGATATTAATTAATAAACCTTGGGGAAAATCTTATCCTCCCTATTTTGCAAAGAAAACAACAGTTAAAGTAAGATTATAAACTACTATCGGTGTTAAATCTATTTTTATGTGGACAATTACTTTGTGCACAGGGTAACTGCAGAATACATAGAGCCACGTGCTTCTTGAATCTGGGGCACACAAAGCTACTACTTGGAAATACCTCAACTGTGTATTTCACTATTAGAGCAACAGCAGTCCTAGTGCTCCTGAAGGCGTCTTGAGCTGTCAGCCAGACTGACTTCAGGAGTAGAATACAGCAGCAATGTACAGTTGCATAAACAAAAATTCTAGAGTAGGCCTAGCCTTGTGATGCTACAGAGACGTTGCGGGTACAGAGCCAGAGTGCCAGACACTCAGCCTCTCACCACAGCTCTTTTCTGGAGCCCATCAGGACACGCACACAACTCAACTTTGACAAGGCCACATTTCGTACCTGCCACGATAGCTGGAAACAACTGTGATGCCCACCTGTAATTCCAGTGCTGTATTTTGGCCTTATGGTGCACAGTGCTATAAGAAGCATTCTCTTTTGCCTTCCGCCAATCAGTAAAAAATAAAATTCATAGCTGAAATGGTTGACCAAGTAACTGTAAGAGAAAGCTGTAACTGCAGTCTGTCCATTCTGTTCAGAATGAAAAAGGAGGTGAAACGCTTTAGACAGTGATACCACAGCAACCTCAACACGTCCCAGGATAGAAAATACATCCAGCTATGCAAGAAAGCAAAGCAAACTGCTCTGGTGTGAATGCTCCAACACTTCTTCAACCCTACCATGAAGATCTATGGTGTATGTTCAGTCAGGAGCTCTCTGGAAGGCGGCTTGATTTTCATCTTCATTGCAAAACTGAGACCAAGCTATAGAAATAAAATCACCTTAAACTATTACTAATTTCGATGATGATGACTTTTAAATGTTTATGCTGTGTGTTATGAGCATAGTATTGGCAATGCTGGACTCTAGGCAGTTAGGCAGTTAAAGCTGTAATGGAATTAAAGGCACTGAATTAAAATAATAATGAGACCAAAGCAACTACCAGAATTATTGAAGGGGCTTATGCCTAAATATAGCTTGTCCTGAAGGTACTTCCAAACACTGCCTCTGTTGAAGTGAATCGATAAAACTGTCTAGAACCAAAGCCAGGTGTTTTTGTCAGAACAGTTCCAGAAAAACATTTAAGAAGTGGTCATCACTGTGAGCCTGACAGCTGTTTCACTCAGCCTTACTGGTGAGCAAAGGCATTCAGCCAGCTTGTAAAGCTTTTATCTGAGCAACGTTAAGGCATTCTTTTCCATTTCCACAAATCTCCTGGGTTGGGCTGTTGCACGTGAACCTGAATGGGCTGACGTTCCCATTAGAACAACCCAACAGTCATGGACAGAACGCAGGGCCAAATGTGTTCTGTGGCCATGCAGGCTAATGCCATGCATTTGTTTCCTATGGGTGTTCTACAAGATGCCTTTCTACTTCAGTCACGCCAAATAAATATTGTTTAGGAATTCTGGTTTCTTGGAAGGAAAGTTCTGGGAACTCATTTTGAAGTGCGGATGCAGAGAAATAATGTAGCACTACGGAGGGAATTCACCAATGCAGAAGAATAAAAACCTTCAGGTGACAGATTCTGCATCAGCAGAGTCAACAAAGAGCTAAAATTATGCTGCTTCTTAAAGGAATTTATGCAGGCAGTGAATTCTGTGGACTGGGAAGTGTTTCATCTATAAGTCATGCTTAAATAACAGGGCTGACTCTAAAATATGGCCATAAAGTGTATTTGTCACTGGCAGTCACCTAATTAACAACTACACCCTTTCAGACTCATTTCCAACCGATGTAAAATAGCTTAATTATTGTATTTGGTGTAATCAAAGAATACACATTTTAAAAGGACTGTTCAAAGGCAGCTTAGGAGCATCACCTGTATGGTATTTCTATCCTAGAGCCCCATTACAGCATGGCTTCATGCTTGTAGAAATAAAACATATTTCACCGGTACAGAACTGAATGTTCACACTGCATTACTTAAAAGCATTGAGACAGTGGGACTGTGGAATCAGTATGTTCAGGCAGAGTAAAAGATAACATAACCTCAACCTTTACAGCTGCAAGCTCATGCTGAAATTGAAAGGAAACAAATCCTCTGCTGTAACCCTTTTTTCCCCACTAGATGCAAAGGTCTCTATGAAAAACGGCTTCTTCTAAACCTTCCTCTGCTTTTCTGCACCTTGTTTGCAACATGCACATTCCATTTTCTGTTGAAACAGCCAAAATGGAAGAAAAGCTTAGCTCTCGCATTAGCCTTAATAGAAGGTCACAGATGAAAGCAGTGCTGCCACTAAGAGGAAGCAGACACAAATAAGGCTCTTTAAACTGGTTCTCAAAATCGTGTCTCTTTTTTCACGTCAATGTATACCCCGCAGCTGTGCTCACAGAGAGTAACTGATGCTTTTAACTTTCTGCATAATAGAAAAGCTTTTGAGGAGCATAATATTACAGCATTTAGTTTTTCTAAATCAAACCCCTACAATCACAAACAAGAGAGGGGAAAAATAGATACTAAAAGGTACAAGTGGAGATTGTCTGTAAAGCTTTGCAGAAGATGGAGGGCAGCTGGTGGGGATTTGCAGTGACACAGCTGTTTTTAAAAATAAAGAGGTGGAAGAGGAGAGGCATGATTACAGCTACACACACATTCCTAAGCCTGTTCACACAGGAGTAAAAATTAAGCTAGCAGCAGGAAAGTCAAGTTTCTGTATGTTATTTTTTTATCATCTGAACTGACATTTATAAACTTTCTTTAATAATCAGTGACCCTTTCAAGTTCTTTTTCCAACCTAAGTAACTTTGAAAGTGACAACAGAAATACTAACCTAGAATCAGACATGAAAAAGGAACGTTGAAATTACTTTCAGCACCTCTAAATAGCACACGTTTTTGCTGTATGCCTGACAATGTAAGAGGAAAATGCTACCACATAAATAACATAAATTGTTACCCGTTTGAATGTCCTATGAAAGGCTTTAATTTTCCACTTTAGGGTTTGGTTTTTTTCCTTTTCAGCTGTTATTAGCAGACTGAGGAAATAAGCAATGCAAGAAATAGCAAGCTGTATGGGGGTTATTATTGATTCAACAGCATGGGAGGTGAGGCAGGAAAATGTCCAAATTCAACAGGGATAAAGCACTGTATATGAAAATAGTAAGAATATTATTTAACTAAGCAGTAATTTGTATTAAAATAATTTCATACAGAGACCTTTCACTCATTTTTAATGTATATTTCCATATATGTCCCTTACAGCCACAGAGAAAGCATGTTAGGTAAACACTAAAAAGGTTGTTACTCTACAGTGTAAAAGCCTGTCTTCTCTAGAGAATCAAATGTAGCTGTTTCTTGACAGCTTGTTCGCAAAATGAACTCTCTTCCTATTAAGTGATTCCTAGATCCAGATTTTAGATTAAGAGGAGAGATACCACTGACAGCAAGAGGATTACCTTTTGGTCACTCTTCATGGAATCACCATTTTCACACTCTATCAGCTTTCTTCCTATTAAAAATGACTTGTCAGTGTAAACGTATTTTTTGCTACCTTAAAAAAAAAAACAACCCATCCTATTTTGCCAACATATGACCTAGGACCCAACACAAGAAAAACGTTATCCAGCACCAACCCACTAAAAACTTCTTCATACCCACCTCCAGAGCCATCAGTGCTGGCTCTTTGTACAGCTGGGTATTGAACTGAACAGGCTGTAGGTGAAACCCGTTGCAAAAGCGAACATATTCCACCATTTACTCCACAATCTCTCTTTTTCAGTTTCTGGGCTGCTCCCAATCCAAAAAGAACAGCAAAGTGATTGGTGTAGGTGCTCCCTGGCACACAAACACACTCAACAGCTGAGGACATTTAAATTAATTTTATTTATACCAGGTTTTCAAAATCAGAAATATTTCAAAGAAATTCAATACTTATAGACAGGTGCTACATTGATGATCTTTGATCCACCATTAGCGCCATGTTCTCACTCTACAACTTGCCACCACAAACTAAGGGGAACTTACAGAAGTTTATAAAAAATAGGCAGACATGAAAATTTGGTTTATACTGGAATTGGCATAAGAGTAAAGCTTATTGTCAAACTGTGGCAATTGCTGTATCCCACCACTCTTTCTGAGGGAATGGTACAACAGAAAAAGACTTTCTCACTTAGAGAAACACTTTGGGTTTTTACTGAACACACTCAAAATCCACTTAATGATCTGACTAGGAGTGATTCTTACACTCGAGTCCATATAAATTTAAAGGTTTGCATTTCTAAAATCGCCACAAGCATAACCCTCACCTACTCACCCGGCCTTGGACAGATTTCCCTTTTTGGAGAAATCAAACCCATTTGTCTATACCTCTTCCAGGATTTACCAAATCAAACAAACAGCTGCTGGTTTAAAAGTATGTTTTAAGAAGAAAAACGCCATTTCCGCACAAGCTACCTTCATGAAAGTTTCATCTAACATTTCTTTATCAATAAAATAACTGCAGCCAAGATACCCAAAAGTCACGTCTACATGGAGATACACAGAAGATACTCGAGAAGACTTTCCTCCACTTCTCTATCACAATGAGGCCCTCACCATTTTGCATAATGACAGAAAACAACAGCTGACAAACCATTCTGGAACAGATGCCAGCTGTCTCTCATTTGTTTTACAATTCAAACAGTAACAGTTCTGTAGCACTTTATTGGTTTGGTTTTTGTTGGTTTGTTGTTTTTTTTAAAGCAAGCCATCTGAATTGGACCTCGCATCAGTCAGTCAGTCATTTCAAGAACAAACTGAAGGCAGGCTGATCCATTTGGATCCACAACTTGTTTTGGTAGGAATCTTACATAAATACAGTTTGTGCTTCAATTTTTTATCTACTTGGACTGAGTGAATATACACCTAAGCTAGTTTAAAAAAAAATAAACTTGAATATTCAACTCGGAAGCCACAGACATCTTTCCAGACTGTTTGCAGCAGAGACAAACAATAAATTTAAACAGGGTACTGCTTAAAAAAGTTTACTGTCTAAAATGAAATTCAAATGGTTTATTAAAATTCAACATTTTCCGTTTTGGCTTTTTTTAAAGAAAGTATACCTTGTGAAAAAATCAGTTAAAAGGTCATTTCATTATACTGAACTCAAGTCAAACATTAAGCACAAAGTAGGTCTTTACATTAAACTGGGCTTTGCACACAACGTGAATAATCAGAAATAGACTATTTCTAGGAATAAAAACTTGATTTTTTTTTTCTAGACAACATGCATACCATCAGTTACTTCTCAACCTTAAAAGGTACCTGAAAGGAGAGTTTTGTAGAAAACCAAGACTCAGTAATACACTTAGTAAGTCAGTGGTCATCATGCCTTTTTAGTTAAATTCTAGTAAATTTTAGTCTACATAGAACAGCTAACACAATGAGGTGTGCAAGTCATAGGGACAGCCAGAAGCCTGAAGCAAATCTTAAAAGTTCTACAGGACAAGAGAGACTGAACACAGTACCACCATGTTATTTGAACTACTACAAAAAAGGATATTTATTATTATCTGCTTCCCTGCTGAAAAAGGGCAATGGTCTGAATGCAACCGACCTGCATTCAAAAGCTCCTAAGTTCTACTCTACCAACTTTTTAAAATAAGGTAATGATAAAGAGCATTCCTTCCAGCAGCCTGCACAGTTCAGCTGCCAGCGGCTGCCTAATAGCACTCCTTTATGCATACCAGGAGAATCATGTCCAGTTTTGCCATTTGTGGATAACGATGACAAGATACAAAAGCATGTGTTTGCCATAAATAGCTCTGGCTAACGGAGGATTGTTCACACAGAGCAGATCAAATTCTCTATAAGGAGAGCATTATTTGGCTCCCTGCCAAATCATGTCCCCGATGCAAGCCTTGGGAGTGGCAAACACTTTCCAGTTCTATTTACATAGAAGCTAACAAGTAGAACAGTTCATTTAGGCTGTCTCTTGTACCAAGTCTGTCTTGAATGCAACACTCAAAAAACCCCAAAGATTATTTACTGGCTTCATATTCTGTGTACAACTCACACTACAAATCATCTTACCCCAAAAAAGACGGCGAGCTGCAAGATTTCGTGCAAGGTTTTACTCTGACATGTAGAACTTTAAGAATGCTCAGGTATGGAACACACTGTGTGGTTAATTACTTCGAACGTGTCTGACACAAGAGTTTCATGAAACAAATGGTCTCTAGTACTGGTAGCTTCAACGGTAAACTAGGAGCAAGTCCTTTATCAAATGATCGGAACAGAGCCACAAAGTATTGCAAAGCAGTACCTAAATCACAATTAGGAATGAAAAACTTACATTATTCAAGAAAAGATTAATGACTGTTTACCTTTACAATACTTTCCACAGAAGTTATTTGAAATATGCTTAAATTAAACATACTTAAAAACTATATTTTCCAATGAAAACAAGGCAACGTTCTGTAATAAGCCACAAGTTTTATTGCAACGTGGCCAGTTTTTGATCTCAAAAAACAACGTTCCATTTAAGGCTCTTTTTAATACAGAAATTGCCACTATGACTGATGTTTTACAAAACTTTATAGTGTTTCAAGACTCATATGGTAAACAGATAACTTCTACTCCTGTTCAGTAGTGTACATTCAATGGAAAACAAAGGCATCGTAACAGCTACTTCATTTGTAAAGATATGCATGTAACAGGAATGAAACTGAGGTACTACAATAATTTGATGACACAGTTACAGCAACTTAATTGGCATTCCTTTGGGGGGGGGGCAGGTCAAACATATTACAAAAAAGTGCTTTAAATGCATAGTGTTGTGTGCTGCCATGTCACAAAAATAGGCTTGTCAAGGCAGGTGAGGTGTATGAATGCACAAGAGCCTCATGGAACTGCAATCAAGTGCAACTGTAAGTAATACTGTATAGAGTCTACCATCCGACCAGTGGACAATACTTTCAAGGCATTCCATTAGCTTACCTTTTGCTGTCTGCTAGACTATTTACATTAACTATCACATTCATTGTACATGTTGCAAGGAATGCCTGCGACGTCAGTTTTGGCTAAGAGTATGACGTGAAAGCATTCCTTGGATCCTACATAAAACTACCAGGATTAAACAGTCTAATGGCAATCACTGGTAGACTGCTTAACAATGACATCTCCTTCAGGGGCATTAGGGAAGGGCCTTATTTTTTGAGGAGGGAAGGGGATGGGGAGACTAATACTATTCCAATTGAATGAGCTGCAGAAATGGAAGCTCCTTAGATCCAGATGGCACTTGTTTGTGTTTTTATAAGGGTTTTCCTTCAAGTGAAACTACCACGTTGCCTCCCAATTTCTCTCCAAGTGTTGAACGGTCCTTAATATCATCCAAACCATTTACTTGCCACTCATGTTTAATACCTGGAAGACAGACGGACAACAGTGTAGTTGTGAGAACCAAAACATCTAAGCAGCATTATAAACAATAAACAAAACACTTTTAGATCCGTACCTGTAAATTTCTTTTTAATGGCATCTTTAGAGCTTGCGTAGATCATCTTGCTTTTTAAAGGCGCACTTTCAGGAGCCCTTTAAAGGAAAGAAGACCACAGCAGTTATTTAGTCATCCAGCGTTTACTCCAGAATATTCAATTTTAACAGCAAGCTTTGCTTTTACGCACCAGAATATAAATACCAGATCTTCTTTCTTAGATTCCTTTGTCTCATATGTGGCATCATACAAAGCATATCGACAATCATTCAAAGGTAGTAACTTCACAAAGGCTGTATAGGGGTCCTCCACTGTATCTCCAATGTCACCAACCAATATCTGCTTTGCCTCCTCTACAATTATTTGTTTTTTGTCATCACTTAAGCAGAAGAGAACAGCTTTCTTTCTTTTTTTAATCTCTTCTGGGGTTGAAGATTTCCTTACTTTCATGTCATTAAAAACCTTTATGACTTCATCGTTCACTGTTACTCCAGAAGCCTGTAAAATGAGATCAAAGGAATACCATAAACAGCAAAACTTAACACTCACTAGAAAAGATGATAGCCCACATTGCTAGATAAACAAGTCTGCCTGCCCCCATAAGAATAAAAATACTATACTCAACCTGAACACACTATGGATTTAGCAATCTTTGCAGGATTGGAGCAGAAGAGAAAAAGGAGGTGTAAATTCTGTACTCTCTTGTTGCAGATCTCAGCATCTTCAGCTGTGATTCTGGGTAGCAGTCTTATAGAACTAGGCATACAACTGTACTACTCAAGCAGTTTTCCATTACCTTATCATGCATTTAGCTTATTTGGGGGAGGGGGAGAGCGAGCAGAGGGGAGTGGAAGCTGAACACAGGAGAGGAAGGAGTCTGTAGTTTTGGGTTGGGATGGCGGGTGGCATTTTGTTCGGCTGGGTTTGTTGGGGTTCTTTTTTCGGCGGAACAAACGCCACAGCAGCAGCTCACATCCCGCAATGTCATTTTGCTGGGTGAGGCAAGGCTCCACAAGCAGCAGAAATGTTTTCTGCATTGTGTCAGCTTCAACACCGCGCTTTAAAAACTCCTGAATTTTACTCTGCACGACTGCATGAGCATTATTTAACTGTTTTTCCTTCACACAAAACCACCACCTACAATGTGCCCAGTTCCCCATAAGGCTGGCAAGCCGTTCACAACCCGAGCCTAAAGCAGAAAGGAAACCAAACACTGACAGGGCAAGCGGGGAGATCACGGCAGACAGAAAGCAGTTTAGCAAGCCCTACTGCGAGCGCGCCGAGCTGAGCCCATCTGCAGCGCGCTTGCTCTCGGTCCAACAATTACATCCGAAGAGGCGGGCGCTGCCCGGGCAGGCTGCTCAGGAGGCAGGTGCACGGCTCGCTGGGAGCCGCGGCTTTGTGCCCGGGGAAGCCCGCTGCCCCCTTTCCCGGCTTTGTTCGCGGGGAACGGGCGTCCCACCGCCCGCCAGCCCTGCTCCCGGCCGCCCTCGCTCCGCCCGCAGGGCTCCCACACAATCGCCCCCGGCCTCCCCGATCTCCCGCCGACCGCGGCACCAACCCCTCGGGGCCCGCCCGCAATAGCGGCTGCCGGGAGCCCCTCTCCGCGCACCCGCCCCTCACACCGCCGCCAGGATACTCGCACGCCCGAGCCATGCCGCAGGGAGCGCTGCGCCGCCCGCCCGGCCCCGGCCCCAAAGCCAACCCCAACCGCCGGGCCCGAGCCCGGGCCCCAGCCCCGCCGCGGTCCGTCTCGCCGCCCGCCCCTGCCCCGCGGCCGCCCCCGCCGCCCC
>JANRGW010042375.1:5143-26415 GCA_024733675.1 Psilopsiagon aymara
TCCTGCCCCTCTACTCTGCTCTTGTGAGACCTCACTTGGAATATTGTGTGCAGTTCTGGTGTCCTCAACATAAAAAGAACATAGAACTGTTGGAAAAAGTCCAGAGAAGGGTTACGAGGATGATAAGGGACTGGTGCACCTCCTGTATGAAGATATGCTGAGACAGTTGGGGCTATTCAGCCTGGAGAAGAGAAGTCTGTGTGGAGACCTCAGAGCAGCCTTCCAGGATCTGAAGGGGCCTATAGGGATGCTGGGGAGGGCCTCTTCATTAGGGACTGTAGTGATAGGACAAGGGTTAATGGGTTCAAACTTAAACAGAAGAAGTTTAGGTTGAATATAAGGAAGTTCTTTACTGTGGTGTTGGTGAGGCACTGGAATGGGTTTCCCAGGGAAGTTTTGAATGCTCCATTGCTGGCAGTGTTCGAGGCTGGGTTGGACAGAGCCTTGGGTGATATGATTTAGTGTGAGGTGTCCCTGCCCATGTTATGTGGGTTGGAACTAGATGATCTTAAGGTCCTTTCCAACCCTAACTATTCCATGATTCTATGATTCTACGGTTCTATTAGACAAGACAAGTGTTTTATGGGAGTTAAGTTTTACAACATTTTCCGCTTCCCTGGAATATTTTTTTTTCTAATTATGTGTGTAAATTAGTCTTGTGCAGCATAATTTGCTTTTCTGACCTGATTCTTATCATATGGTTATTTCAGATTCCTAATTTTATTAGTGGCAGCAGTGCCTTTCTGGTAATGGATGGTCATCTGGTAATGGATGGTAATGACTGGCTTATCATTTGCCCATTGTCAAGTAGTTCTCTGAGGTCAGAGAAGTACAGTCAGTTCCTTAGGTCTTACACAAAGGATTTCACCAGGAGCAACTTATCCAGAAACCTGTAACTTGAGTTTCCTTTTCTATTCCCATAAAAGTTCTTCCCCTTAGCTACTACATTAATTAGATGGCTATATCATTATATTTAATCTTTTTCATGAAGACTGATGTAAAAACTTCACAGAATCCTAAGTCTTTATATTAAAATCTGCTATTATCTGTATCTGTCCATTGGTAAACCAACCTATTTGGAGTTCCTCCCTTCTGCCGTACGGTCAGGTCGAGAAGAGCCTAACCTCCAATGAGATTTCAATCCATCTCAAGAAGGTACACGCTGCTTGCATATGAAAAACTTGCATAGAGAACTTTGAAGACACTACTGAATAAGACTACGTAGAGTTGAAAAGCGGCCAAGACCTCTCAAAAAACATAAACCCTGCAAACGGGAAAAGGAAAAACTTTGCAATGTCTTTTAATGTGAACTGCATTGAAGACAGCTCCCTCAAAGAATAACCTATACAATTGCCTAGGAATCACCAGTGCAGATAAATAATGTAGATTTATTACTTGGCTCATAATTCAAGTAGAATAAACTGAATTAGAAAATTAATGTATCAAAAGACTTGTCTCTGCCAAACTGTTGTAAATTCAGAGCATGTACACCAAGGAATAAAGTGCATTTATGGTTGATAGAATATGGCTTACAGCTTTGAAGGTATGAGAAGGTGAATAAAATGGAAATTAAGTTCTATGCACTCTGAAAAAATATCCATCCAGAGTAAACAGTCATAAATATCAGAAATTCATCTGTCCCCTGAGATGAAAATGCTGATCATGGTAATAAGAGCATTATAGAAGGTGCAATGTACAGGATGACAGAAGAGGAATTAATCAGTCCCATATTGTCATTGGCTTAATAACAGACAGCTACTGCAACTTCTACAGATAAAGAGCATGAAGTTGTTGAAAAGGCATCCTTTGAGGGCACCTATCTGCAACTCATCTCTGAGACAGCTGTGGAAGACAGAAAGGCATTTAGTATGAAAAATCATGTTTCCCTATCAGGCAAGTTTGCATTCTTTCTGGATCCAAGTAAACACTTGCCAAATGGTTTGACGTATTAGGGAAATATCCAAATGCGTAAATCAAGGCGCCTTTATTAGCTTTCCACCAATACAACTTTATGTAACTCCCCCAGGGACACAATTCTGATTTACTTCAAATGTATCTGTGATTGGGACACAACTCTGATTTACTTCAAATCTATCTGTGATTGGAGTAACTTTCTAAAACTGTCCAGAAGTGCCAAAGAGAAATTCGAGAAGAAATTCCCTTTTTAAGCAGAATTCAGGCAAACAGAAGATGCACTTTCTAAAACTGTCCAGAAGTGCCAAAGAGAACTTCGAGAAGAAATTCCCTTTTTAAGCAGGAATTCAGGCAAACAGAAGATTGCATTTTATGTATTTTTAGTGAAACTTCCACTAAAAATTTCTGACATGAAGCAAGCGCCCTGCGGTCACTGAGGTTTGTCTAAGAGCAATAATGACAACTGAGTAAGAGATGTTTCCCCTTTGGCTAAATTGGAATCACCCAGCTGCCTGCTTCTGAGGCTGGATCCAGCCTCCTCGTGCATGGCTCTGTGCCCACAACCTGCCTGTGTGCACACATCATTCTGGGGAGAAAATATGACTGGCACACAGGGGAGTCCCACCAGTAGCATCTGCTCACAGATTCAGAAAGTTTGGAGAGTTCTAATTTCAAATCATGAGAAAAGCCACTCTAAGGAGAAGGTAAAATACATGCACCCAAATTAATTCAAATATAAGAAAATGATATTTCCCTAAGGGAATGTGTGTTTGTAACAGCTACGGTAATTAAAATTCTCTAGAGCTGAAGTGACAACAACTGACCAAGCAAGGCAACTTGACATGCATCAGAAGTACTGTTTTTAAGAAATCCCTCATCTCTGCCTTGATTAGATGTCAGCAAACACTTCTGACAGTCATTTTTCAACAGCACAAGAATGTAGTCAGTGGCTGTTCTCAGCCCACCAGAGAACAGATCTATTTCTAAAAAGAATGAGAGAAGAAGAATAAAAAGAGAGTGAGAGGGGGGAAAAAGCCCTGACCAAACACACAAAAAAAACCCAATTCTTTATCTTCAAGAATGTACGGACTTCCCTCAGAACTTTAAATAAGTGAATACATTAGAGTCATTGCATGCACCACAGAGCACTACTGAATAGAAAGCAAACAGTTAAGATCTCATCCTCTCTCCAGAATAAGAAGCCTCCTCTGCCTGCCAATACCATGACAGAGCGCGGCTTGCCATAAGTATTGGAAAAGGCTACATTGTAATGTCACTAAGCTAAAGTGTTGCCAGCATATGACTCTGTTAACAGTAGATACATTGCTGTTTAATGTTCCCACTTGAACCAAGTAGGTTTTTGCAAATCCCCGAACTTTATACCCCAAAATGCTACACAAGTTCAAGTTCAGATAACCCAACTTAAGTTGGGTTGCCCCAGTGCTACACCAGCCTGCTGGGAACAATAATGTTAAAAGCCATTTGTGACTGTAGATACTTGCTACAATAGTGAAAACCTGCCCCCGGGCAAAGACTACACAAGTGTTGAAATACAGAGATACAGAAAACACATCATAGGCTTTACAAGTACGTGAACTTTAGAAAAGCAGCCTGTTAGAGTCTAACATACATTACTGTTCAGTGAAATAGAAGATCTGGGTGGTTTTGTTTTGTTTTGTTTCAGGAGTAAAATAAAGTAGAAAAAAAAACCCATGAAATACAAAATGTCATATCATAAAAACATAATGTTTAAAAAAGATCAGAAAATTATATTTCAGATAACATATACCCTTTGGTTTGGGTTGGTGATTTACTCTTTGATTTGAAGTAAATTCAAATGATCAAGGTTTACTACTTTTCCAACTGAAATGCGACTTTGAAATGGAAAATCACAACCTTTTTTCAGTGTTGAAGTATTTTTACTCTTTCAAAAACTGCTCTAATTTTTCAGCTGAACTTCCGCAAATACTTCTTGGTGATCCAAGCATCTTTTACCACAGAACGGCATGCTTTTGGCAGAAGAAAATTGTCCATTTACATTAGTTTGCCTTATATATGCTGCAGGGACACTAAAGGCACTTTGTGCAAACACTGAGAGAGAAGACTCTCAAGCTGGTAAGATTATATCACAACTCAAGCAAAGGGCAGTTTGTATAAACAGACCTCATAGCAGCCTTCTGCTATCTGCAGGGGATCTATGAGGATGCTGGGGAGGGACTCTTCATTAGGGACTCTAGTGATAGGACAAGGGGTAACAGGTTCAAATTTAAACAGGAGAAGTTTAGATTGGGTATAAGGAGGAAGTTATTTAGTTTGAGTATGGTGAGGCACTGGAATGGGTTTCCCAAGGAAGCTGTGAATGCTCCATCCCCGGCAGAGTTGAAGGCCAGATTGGACAGAGCCTTGGGTTAGATGGTTTAGTGTGAGCTGTCCTTGCCCATGGCAGGGGGGCTGGAACTGGGTGATCTTAAGGTTCTTTCCAACCCTAAATATTCTATGATTCTATGAACAGCAGATGCTAACTTTTCCACTCAGATGAAGAGGGATTCATCTCCTTCTCAGCTGGTCACTCTAGCTCCATTTATAGCTAATGGAGACAAAAGGTTAGTTTTAACACAGAATTTACAAAATCCCTTTCAAACATCTACATTAGGATGAGATTAACTGCACACTAAGACAAGCTGCTCCTCTTCCTCCTTCCCCCTCCCCCCCCCCTCCCCCCAGCTCTCCTGGTTCTACAACTAGGGTGAATAGTAAGTAGGGTACTCACTTGGACTATTATGTGCAGTTCTGGTGTCCTCAACATGAAAAGGACATGGAACTGTTGGAAAAAGTCCAGAGGAGGGCCATGAGGAAGATCAGGGGACTGGAGCACCTCCTGCATGAAGATAGGATGAGAAAGTTGGGGCTGTTCAGACTGGAGAAGAGAAGGCTGCATGGGGACCTCATAGCAGCTTTCCAGTATCTGAAGGCAGCCTATAGAGATGCTGGGGAGGGACTCTTCATTATGGACTGTAGTGATAGGACAAGAGGTAATGGGTTCAAGCTTAAACAGGAGAAGTTTAGACTGGATATGAGGAAGAAATTCTTTACTGTAAGGTTGGTGAGGCACTGGAATGGGCTGGGCAGGGAAGTTGTGAATGCTCCATTGCTGGCAGTGTTCAAGGCCATGTTGGACATAGCCTTGGGTGGCATGGTTTAGTGCGAGGTGTCCCTGCCCATGGCAAGGGGGTTGGAACTAGATGACCTTAAGGGCCTTTTCAACCCTAACCTATCTATGATTTTGTGATTCTAAGCTATAGCTCAGATGCAGGCATCTACATTTAGACTAATGAATCCCATCTGCCAAATCTCAGTGAAATCACTGTGGATGTCTATTGAATTCACTGGGCACCAAAAGAGGATTTGTCCCCATTAAGGATTCATTTAAGTCTATTTGTTACAAAACATAAGTGTATTTATTTTTTTTTGCTTTTAACACCAGGTCAATAGATCTTGCATGACATTACTTCTTAGTGTGATTTGCATAGATACATTAATTAAAGAACCAGTTATAAGACACCACAACACCTCTCTTATTGACAAAACAAATCTTTTTAATGTTGTTCACTATGAGGAGATTATGGGCCTGATCCAGTACGCTTCTAATTCAACAGCAAAGTTCCCTGTGAGTTCAACCAGTGCTGCAGCAGATTTAAAAAAAGTAGGTGGGGGTAAGAAAAATCACGCATTTTTTGTTTTCCGAAGCATTTCCAGAAACAAGTTCACTACTTGTACTCAAATCTTTTATTTTTTCCCCAGAGCTCACACAACCCTCCCACTCAGAAATAGTCATTAGCTGGAAGCACATTCTGGCTTTTACTATTCCAAATGAACCTGACAAGCAATTTCCAAAGGAATTTATGGTCTGTTGTATTTCCCTAGGATATATTTTAAAAGTATGATTTCCTCTATTGCTCTTTGAGAGAGTTTAAGCAACTTTACCATTCCCCTTAGGGAATAGTGGAGGACTCTGTGAACAGAACAAGAAGTGATACCATCTTTTCTGCAGGAATTTTTATGACTTCGCCCCACTCATTACAACAGTGAAAAAAAGGTTATTTGCAAATAATAACTGATTTATAGTAACACAATTGGATTTGCTTTCCAGATGTTATTTAAAATAATATTGGCACAGTGAATGCATCAAGAATAATTGTAAAATACATATACAACACAATTTACTGCAGATCTCCCTGTGCCACAAATGACACCTTCCACTTGCCTTAGCTGACCAGACAACCCCACTTAAACAAGTCAAATATCTAAATCTACTTGTGACTTGAGCAGTTCAGAAGTAAACTTAGAAGGTCACACATGTTCATACAAAATATTTGCAAAAAGTATTTTCAATTAATAAAAAAAAAATATTTTGTGCCTTCAAATGAAAGAATTAAAAGACTAAACTTGTGCAATGAATTGTTTCATGAAAGCAATTCAAGCTAGATAAGCATGAATGGAGTTTGGATCATGCTTCATAGGCTCATCTGTGTGTAACACAAAAGAGAGTTATAGCTTGAAATAAGTAACCGGAGAAAACAGTAATTACACTTAGCCTGCATGTACAATTACAGTGTGTTTCAAGTGCCATACCTAATTACGTATACCTCTATGCATGTGTGTGTGTATATCCTATATTTCACATATACCTGTGAAATACATTAATTTCAGTTGTCAAAAATTTGCAGAGGAAGTCAACTAATATAGAGATTGAAAGTGATCTTGCCAAAGTCAAAAAGCAGCAGCTGAGTTAGGATGACAATTCAGACCTGATAAGTGAAGTCCTAGTCCCAAATGGTATAAACAACAATATTTTTGATGAAATGGCTGTATATGTTACTACTACATTAAACTAAAACAGGTCCTGGAGGCCATCTAATAAAGCCTGTTCAATCCCCTGACATTAAATTCTCTTACTTTCCAAAACATGACAGAATAACCCATACCATGAAGGGAATATTTCTTCCCCTGTTCTAAAAACTGTGACCATATAATTGTTATCAAAAGCAATGGCTAGTTCAGGACAAAAGTGGGTGGCCAGGGACCATATAATAGCATGGATAACCAAGTGTAGTGCTCTGGTTTGTGCTTGACAGTGTCTAATTAGCTAGTAAAGAAACAATCAATAAAGACAGGCTACACTGCCGTAAGTTCCAGCCATGAACTCAGCCTCCAGCCATCCTGTCCTGCCTCACTTCTGTATGTTGTACTCCATCCAAGAATTGTTATTTTCTTCCATTTGACCCACAGAGAATATTTTTCCTATAGCTGCCTCCAGGAGGCCCAGACCTTTCACTCAAGCAGCATAGGTTCTGCCTTTGGCATTTGACATCTGAGGTACACACTCCAGTGACGACCTAGATGCCAGGGTTGCATAGAAATCATGCTTCCATGCTGAGTTAGGCACCCTATGGAGACATCATTTGTTTCCCCAGGTAAGAAAATATTACACATATAAATGAAAAATTCCTTCGATTGAAAAGACATTTCAAACTTTTCCCAAGTACATGAGGGGGACAGCTCACAGAAATATAATTTAATAGAATTTTTTAATGAGTCCTATGATAAATGTTTTATGGCCAAAAAAGAAAGTAAAAGCCCATTGTACTTTTCAAAGAGGCCAAAGAACATGTGAGTTCCCAAATTAATTCACAGGTTTCCCTTGAAGGGTAATCCTTAATGCCCTCTATTAAATTACATCTCTTTATTTTGAGAAAATGGATTTACTTATTCCTTTGCTAGAAACCTGAGAATAGCATCACCAGTACTTTGTGTGACATCTACATGACAGCAACATTGGTTTATAAGTGACTGACAACTGAGACTTCTGCTGTGCCTAGGAAGAGCTTAATAAAATTGCCTTAATAGATATTTTTATTATTCCCAAGAACAGGTTTGATAAGGAGATTTTTGTAGCTAACCACACTTCACTTGATAAATTATGAAGAGATCAATTTTTTTCCCATTAGCCTCACCTTCATCAAAGTCTCAGCTGAGATCAACTAGCCCTTAACTTGTAGTTAATAGTACACAACCTTTGTCTACAGGTTTTTCTTTATCAAAGCCTAACAGGAGAAAAATCAATGACCCCTATTTCAAATTTGATGGAAAATATTTTTCTTTAAATTAAAAACTCCTCTTACTTAAAAAGACAATGAGTATGCCTGAGTCTAGTACAATGGCAACTCAATCAAAGTACTGAAGGCCATTAAGATGAGTGATGTTGAGCAGTTGGAAGTATCATAGTACAAAATATTAGTTCACTGAGATTATTACTGCTGATTTCAGTGAGGCCTGGATGTTGTCTTTGGCTTTTACCAGAAAAGGTAAGTACCCAGTAACACTTTCTAGTAGCACTTTCTAGTATCTGTAAGATATATTCCAAAACTTAGAATATTTAAAATTATGACTGCTTTATTGTTTTTTTGTATTGTTGTACAAGGTACAGTGTGCATTTTACACCCACCTCCATTCCCACCTCCATTCCCTCACCTGCCTAGAAACTCACCATTACCACAGTGCAGACTGCGTTTTGATAGAAATACGTATGTTCAAGCCGAGTCCTACAGAGTCATATTCTCAGATACTTTCTATCATATATATGTAAACCATCCAGTTAGCATAGAAATATGTTATCAGAAAGCAATTTAATAACGTTATAATAAGGACCACCCTCTTCTGGAAAGCTGATTATAATTTTGCACTGTTCTGGCTTAGGTGGGATTTAACCACCTCTCTAGACAGGCATGTTAGCCATTAGCTGATTATACAAATCATAATTCAGGCCAGACTCCAAACTTCTGACCCTCAGATGGGTCATTCTCCTCAGGATCCCACTGTAGCCAACAGCAATTTAAAAGTGCAATTTGAATCTCTAGTGGGTGAGATCTGCCCTGCAGCCTTTCTATTGACTATAACCAAAACCTGGGCTGGTCTAGCAGGGCTCCTAAAGAGTCATCAGTTAGATTTGAGGAATCTGGATATCTGTATACTGGATGGCTCCAAAAGAAGAGCAGAAGCATCTTGCCTAATCTGACATTAAGTGTCTGTGTGACACAGCAGTATCATAACCAACAAAGGAACACAAGCATTTCCACCAGGACATTTTTATACCAAACACAGGAAGGATTGTCCAAACTCAAAATAGTTCAAGGTCCAAAGTTCCCATCCAGAATGTTATTTAAATTGTTCTACTTCCACTGAAATCAATATCAGTTACAACCCTACATGACTTTGTAGATCTCTCTTAGGTAGTTTCAGTGCTGTATCAGGAGTCAGACACCAAAGTAACAATGTATAGAGATTATAAGTTCCTAACTTACCCTATTTTGGTGATTTTTATATTTTTTCTCGTTTCCTCAGTTTCATCTTACCTTGTAATACAAAATTAATTACTTCTAGTCCAAATACTGCAAATAATAATACCAGAAATTTTTAGAAATAGGTGGATTGGTGGGTGGATATATGGATATTAGATCTCTTAATGGACTCTTCTCTTAATGGACGACAAGTACATCAGATACTTAGGGATTTGTTTAACCTCAATGAAAAAAGCAGATTTTGTGGAGATAATTAACCAGCTTCAGAAAAAAGCTTGCAAAAAGGCACCTTCATTCATTAACTGACTGGAAAGAGCCAATGAAGTATGCACTGATTACCTGGAATACATTATATTTTCTAGGTGCTGCCGACTGTGGTTCCTTCTTCCTTTCTGCAGCACATTAAGTAGAATAACGACTTCTGTTATTTGGACTAGAAAGACATTGAGTTTGCATTTCAAATTCATGCAAAAAGCCAATGCAACCAAAAGACTTACTAAATCTGTGCCTCAAACTTGTATCATCTGGCTAAAATCTGCAATACAGGGATACCCAGTATTAGAAAAAGACTAAGGTAAAAGAACTTCAGTCTGGAAAATAATTATTGCTAAATTAACTGAACTTACCATACACCCCAAGATCTATGAGAAAACATTTGAAGCAAATTAAAATCCGAGAACTTTGATACATTGATAGATATGTCAAAATATTAATTTTTTCTAACCTACAAATTTAATATAAAGATAAGCATGGACATGAGCATCTCTCCCTAAGGTAAGATGGATTAGGCTTATGGTGAAATATGCTCAAATTCTCTACCCTTATGATTGCCCCTGGACATATCACCCCTTGAAACAGAGTATTTTGAAAAATTCGTACTGGGGCAGATCCAAGTCCAGCAGTTTTTTCATTTTTTTCTGTATAATAACATCTTTACTTTTACTCAACAATAATTTATGTAGCACATTCTGCTAAAATAGCTGCAGAGGGAAGAGGCAGAGGGGAGAGACAGATGTTGGTCTTTAAAAAACGAAAGTGAAGTACGTTTGTACCTCACACAAACAGCAAGATGCAAAAAACCACACGTATCCCAGTCCCTATATTACAGGAGGCACATCACAGTCACTTATCCCAAGACTCACAAACAGTGGCAGCTTTATGTTCTAAAAGCCAAAGAAAACCCTTGTAAAGCGCGGCACTGAAAAGTAGTCCTGGTCACCAATACCTGGGCACCAATGGCAAACTGGAGAGAAAATGAGTAATCACAGGATTGAAACCATCTATCCCCCTTTTTCCCTCATAAACCCGCATGCGTATATGTTGTAACCACACAGTATATTAGTTATTTTACAAAATGTCTAAAATATTCAGGCATTTCACAAAATGTTCCAGATATGACTAAAATTTTCAGTTATTTCAGAAAATTAAGAGATATCATAGATACTGTGGGAAACACCTAAACCTGGTTCCTCTTGGATCATGAACAAGTAAAACAATGTTTCTATTATATTTATTTTTAAAACTGTATGCTCACATTTTTACCTAAAGCTAAATAACAATACACATCACAGAGCTAACGTTTATTTTCAAAACTGAAACTATTTCAGAAAGTGATTTTTATTGTTGTTGTTTTGTGATATAAAATCAATGCTTTCGAAAGAAATCCTAACAGGGGCTCAGACAGGGGGTGAAAGAGGGGGGAAACTGAATGTGCATATGTCCAAACAACACTAAATAAAAATAAATTCTTCTATGATTTATTTCTTCTCCGTCTCTTTATTAACGATTCAGCATTTACTGTTTTGATTTGCTCGGCTTTTTATATCAAATGAGACATCACAAACTTCTCTAAGGATGTGATAAATGAAGCCCTACAGCACATGAGTGAATAACCACAAGAGCGACTGATGGTGTGCTAGCCCCCATCAATGAGCATCATCAGGTGGAGATCGTGGTCCAGGAGAGCAATCGCAGCTGCAAAAGCTCTTAAAAGTGTCATTGTTGCCGCAAAGTACCCATTGCCTGCCAAAGTGAGGAATGATCAACTTGTGACAGGAGGGGAAGGAAAGCAGATGCATATTCAGTGACAGGTCCACCAACAGCAATGGAGATTGTTGAGGCTTTCTGTCTTTATGATTCTTTTTCTGTGCTTATTTGGGGCTTTTTATGGTCATGGGCAAGAGATGAAATCATAGGAACAGCTTCAGATGTGCCCTGAGACCCTACCATGTGCCTGGAAGGGACAAAATGAGTTGGTTTTCTCCAGGTCAGTCATACCCTTTCCCAAATTGCTTACATTGAAGCAATTTCTAGCATCCTTCTCCACCACAGCTAACACCAGAAGAAGAGGAGTTTGGAGTCATGCACCAGCCCTTCCTGGAATTTTTGGAATCCTAATGTGTCCTGATCATCTGAAACTCAAATAAACTTACTAATCTCCTGAATAACCTCCTTATATCTTTGGATATAGGCATGATTTTGGTGCTGTGTGGAAGCCAAATAAGAGACTCCCACCTAAAGAAGAGTTTCTCCTTCACACTCCAAAGAAAAAATTGAAAGAAATAGCCTATAAAGAATACAGATACTGAGGAAGACAACCTACTTGGACAAATTTTGAGTGTAAGAAAGTTCCCAGAAGGAGAGTCAACAAAAGGGCATGTTGTTCCAGCGCAAGGAAATTTCCAAATAACATTTCCTAAGAATGGATTTTTCCTGGGAAATGACATGCTCCAAAGGACAATGCTAGGAAATTTTCCAAAGGAAAAATGCATGACTGCTTTTTTGCTTTGTATCACTGCTGTTGATTATTAATTCCCTGAATAGCAGAAGTGGCTAGAGATGTTATTTCCCACATAACTAGAGTGTGAAAGCACATGGATAATTCCAGGATTCACCTTCTGTCAGTTTATAAAACCAAGTGGAACAGGCATACAACCCAGAACACCTGTAATACCAGTCAGTTGGCAAAAATGCCTGAAACCTTAAATTATTTCATGAAAGGACTGATTTCATAAGATGATAGTAATAAGCACAGACACACAGATATATACATACATTTTGAAATACTGCAGTGTACACTTACGTGTGTATATACATCCGCATGCCAAAGTAAATATACAGCAACCAGTTGTTAAAGGAATTGGTTTATTATTTCCTATTGCCATCAGCTGTCTCCTGCCTCTGCCATAATCACTCAATACAAACAAACGACCCTTGTATAAATAGTTTGTCTTTCCAAAGTTCAATTTATCAGCTAAGATAATACTACTTTAGCTTTCACACTGTCCTCTACAGTGTTCCTATAGGGCTCGCTGGTACCTGGAGAACAATGCATCAAAAGAACTCAAATTCCAGTTCCAGTCCCAGCAATGGTGGGACTTAAATTATCACTTAAAACGATGCTTTGGTTGTTGCTGGTTTTTAAAATGTCATTTTGTATTACAAGAAAAATCTTTCTGAAATTCTCAATTAATTTTTCCACTTCTTTCCTGAACTAACTTGGCAGCTCCAGGTTTCTCATCTCATGCTTCACAAAATAAACACAGTGAAAAGATGAGTCTTTCATTTTAAGAGAGTGATATCATTTGCACTTTTATTTATTTTATTTTATTTTCACTTCAGTCACAATTTTTTGTATTTCCTCTTGTTGCATATTAAGATAAAAAGAGATAATCTAAGATGACTGTGCTGTTCTCCCAAGCCATAGCCTGTCGGATTGCTGAATTATCAGTACCTAGTGAAGCAGCACAGTAGAAACAGATCACATATGCCAATTCTCCCCCACTTGGTAACTATTTTCCAGTCACTGGAGGAAAGTGCACAGCCCAATTTCTCTTTTGCATGATCGAAGTTAGTTCAACTATATAGCTTAGCAGATGCCCTCAGGCAGCAGGTGGTCCAATGAATTATATCAGAAAAACCAATAAGTTGTGTATTATTCTGGTGACTCAACCCTCTAACTTGTTAAAAGAATACATTCCCTTCTTCTTTTCCCCTATTTTAATGAATTTTCAATCAGGTTGCCAACCTTCTTTAAAAATAGTCTCAAAGAAAATACAGCAATGAAACTGCTTTCTAAAAATATAGTTCAAAATCCCACACTGATTTTTGGTACCCGGAAAGAAAATGTGGGATGAGAAAATATGCTGAAAATAACATACAAATACTGTGTACGCTGGTATCCCTCTATTCAAACTATCCTGACTGGAGTTATTCAGATCTACACCAACAGGAAATCCTCCCCAGATTTTTCATGTCAACACAGATCAATAGGGAGCTTAACCTGTGCTGTCAAAAGCACTTAGAAGCACCCTAAAGACGAGACCACAAAAGTCATGTTAAGCTAAGCGTTCAACACTGTATCACACGGACTCCTTGTCTCTAAATTGGAGAGAGGTCAATTTGATAGATGGACCACTTGGTGGATAAAGAACTGGATGGATGGCCACAAGCAAAGAGTTGTTGTCAATAGCTCAGTGTGCAGCTGGAGACCATTAATGAGTGGTGTCCCTCTGGGATTGGCGTTGGGACTGGTCTTGTTCAACGTCTTTGTCGGTACATGGACAGTGGGACTGAGTGCGCCCTCAGCAAGTTTGCCAATGACACCAAGCTGTGGTGTTCAGTTGATATGCTGGAGGGAAGGAATGCCATCCAGAAGGACCTTGACCCTCTCATGAGGTGGGCTGATGCCAACCTGATGAAGCTTAACCATGCCAAGTGCAAGGTCCTACACCTGGTTCGGAGCAATCCCAAGCGCAGCTACAGGCTGGGCAGAGAAGAGATTCAGAGCAGCCCTGTGGAGAAGGACTTGGGGGTGTTGGTTAATGAGAAACTTAACATGAGAGAGCTTCAGTGTGTGCTTGCAGCCCACAAAGCCAACCATATCCTGGGCTGCATCAAAAGAAGCGTGACCAGTAGGTCGAAGGAGGTGATCCTGCACCTTCACTCTGCTCTTGTGACACCTCACTTGGAGTATTATGTGCAGTTCTGGTGTCCTCAACATAAAAAGGACATGGAACTGTTGGAACAAGTCCAGAGGAGGGCCACGAGGATGATCAGAGGACTGGAGGACCTTCTGTATGAAGACAGGATGAGAAAGTTGAGGCTGTTTACCCTGGAGAAGAGAAGTCTCTGTGGAGACCTCAGAGCAGCCTTCCAGTGTCTGAAGGAGGCCTATAGGAACGCTGGGGAGGGACTCTTCATTATGGACTGTAGTGAGAGGACAAGGGGTAACGGATTCAAACTCAAACAGGGAAGTTTATATTGGATATGAGGAAGAAATTCTTTAATATGATGTTGGTGAGGCACTGGAATGGGTTTCCCAGGGAAGTTGTGAATGCTCCATCATTGGTGGTGCTCAAGGCTGGGTTGGACAGAGCCTTGGGTGGCATGGTTTAGTGGGGAGTGTCCCTGAGCATGGCACAGTAGTTGAAACTAGATGATCTTAAGGTCTTTTCCAACCCTAACTATTCTATTCTACAATTCTGTTTCTATGTCACATAAATACACAAAGCCACAAGTCAAGTTTGTTGGGGTCTTTTTTTCTCTTTTGAGAAATAAAACAACTCCTGATCAGTATTTTAGCCATATCCACTTCCATTTCGATATAACTGTGGTTCATATTCATTTCAAGGCCTCGGAACAGCTATTATCATCCATGCCTCCTACCAGAAGTGATGTTTTATGCTTGACAAAGAGAACGTGGAGCCCAAGCATATGCTTTCCATCTCCATTTCCACAAGACTCTCTCTGTAGACTTAGCAAGCTTCACATCTTCTGCGTTCCTCAGTTATCTTGCCCATGGAATCAGGGTAGCCACCTTTCCCTGACTCAACCTGAAGTAGTTAAGCTTAACTTACATTTGGAGAGTTGTTTTAAGCCTGGCTGAAAAGTAGTGTATATGTAAATGATTTCCTATCTGTATGAGGTTATTGATGCTGAAAAACATACTGTGATGTACACAGGTGAATCTTTTTCTGTGTATAACATTACAAATTCCATATTCCAGCTGCAAGAATTAACAGAGGAAAGGTTAAGTGATCTACATTTTCTTCTGTAAGGTAAGGGCTGTATATTACAGTCATCTTTAATCAATAATAGTTATGCCACTAAAATGAACTAGAAAATTATTTCGGAAAGTAAAGGAATAGAGACTCAAGGCTCTCTTCTCCCAAATTTAACTTTCCTGTATTTTGGCTTTTGGCATACCAATCACCTTTTTCAAAAATCCCCACCCTCAAGAAGGATTACAGCAGATTTGTATGCAGTGACAAGTTTGACAAATCACCTGATAATTGGGTGTGGCCTGCTAGGAAGAACAAACTGAAGAAGAAAAGTGTAGTCTGCAAACATGCTGCTTTCTTCCTCATTGGATAAAATTCCTAGTGCATTCAGAGATTATACATTTATTTTTCAGAAAAATAAATTTCTGCTTTTTCACTCTTAGCTTTGCACTGCCAGCACAGAAAAAAAGAATGTTAATTAATCTCTTAGTATTTGTGCTTCCTCAATACATTTGTTTAGAGTTCCTAATCCTCTCAGCAGAAGAGAGTTGCATGATTAAATGTAAAACTAACACCCTGGAGGAAGTGTCAGATGCCCAACTACCTTGCACTTTCTCTACAGTGCATGAAAACTGTATAAAAAGCTTCTAAGGTAGAATTCCCCACTGACAGGCATAGGTCAGTGGAGAGTTTTGCAGGCAGTTTGCAGCCACTTTTCACACAGGTGTAAATGTCTGCATAACATTTAAGGCAGTGCTGAGTGTATTGTGTTATTATTATATAATGTGTCCTCCAGACCTGTTATTGCTTTTGATGATGCTCAAGAAACAAAGAAGTCACCTTGTTCTGAAAACTCGTGCAGAATATGTAGAGCTGGTACCTAGCAGAAGGAAGGTAGGCAGGATAAATTTTGAGCACTATGACATTTCTAAAGAGTTGCTTTCCTGGAACAGCTGTGTTTAAAAAACTTAATTACAGTTCTTGAGCCTCATCAGCATCCAAACCAGTGTCACTGTGCATGTGAAACAAAACACCCCGTCAGCACTGCATAGCAGTGCATGCTTCACCCTCACAAGTGTGTGTTTCAGGCAATCCAAAATGTCATTGTCCAAGAGAATGGGCAGATGCCCGGTGGTGACGTTCCCTTTCTCATACCAGGGTAATGTGTTAGCATTGGTTTACCTTCTCTCATAGAACAGGCAGAAATGTTATGAGAGATTTGATGTCTGAAAAAGCCTCCAGGCCCCTTGGAACCAAACCTTAAATATTTCCTCAGTTTGTAGACAGCTTTCAAAACCACCTTTATGCCCTGTGTACAGAGTAACATACAGGGAAAGTATTGAAATAAAGGGTCTTAATTGCAGAGGCCATTCATGCCAGAGGAGGATTTCTCTTCCTTTTAAAAGACTGTTCTGTACTGTGATGTTTGAGTGGAGATCTGGTTTGCAGCAGATGAGTCTCTGCCTTGAAATTAGAGTCATGGCTGTTTTCACTTTCTACTCAGCCACAGAAGATGGCATATCAGAGCCAACTTTTACCTTTTCATCTACATACACATAGACTGTTATTTTTTTTCAGTTCAAAGGGAAGAATTTATCTCTCCTTTACTTTATCTCATATTAATGGGATGCCAGCAACTCGTTCCATAAAATATTCAACCAGGGTACAGTATGTAGTCACTGTGACCACAAGTATACCCACACACTTAACCTGAGTTGTCATTCTGAAGGATCAAGAGTTGTGCTTTTCAGCCTAACTGGATCTCTTCCTCTATGAAAGCTGATATTAAAAATTTCTTAAACTCTCTAGAATCTGATTGTGGCTTTGAGAAATTGCCACAGGGCAATTGAGAGCAAACTCTATAAGTAACTCAGGCACCTAATACCAGATACTCTAAGTGTGTCTGAGGGATTCTGGAAAAGTGAGAGGAATGTCACAGGGCCAAAGGAAGAGCCTTTTAGGATGAACAGAATAACCTGACAGGGTGATAGCTAAAGGCCAGGTAAGATATCCTTGGTACTCCTCTGCTCAGGCAGTTGAATCCCATTTTGTCAATCTTTGCACCTATTTCTTCAGTGAGTATTGAATTAGGTGCCTGGGGCTTTATTTGGAGAGGGAGGTATAAATGTCTTATTAAATGTCTATTAAACTACAATGTCTATTAAAACTACAGATAAAAATCTACTGGTATTTTCAAAGAGACAGGGGAAGATTGCTGAAAAAAAAACATGCACCAGTCCTTAGCTGCATGATTAGATGTCCATACACCTCCAAAAATATTGGCCAGAGTCTGCAAATTCTTAAAAAGAAAACAAAAATCAAAGAAAGCAAAAAATTTATAAGGTGAGAAAGAACAGCATTTCCTTTCTGTGGCTTTACATAAGAATAAAAATAATTAATAATTAATGTTATCTCTACAGCTATTGCTCCATCTTTATATCAGTGTTATCTTACTATAGATAATACATTAGCAAAAAATAAAACCCTAGGTGCAGTATTTCCAGACAAAGTGGCATTCATCTCTAGTATGTATTTCAAGCAGATGAGAAGAAATTCACCAGTGGGACAGCTTAAAGAGTCTCTTGGCTTATCATTTTCCCCTTCAGTCACACTTTGAAAAATCAAAACAAGGAGCTCTGAAGAATGCAAACCTTCAGCAAGCTACACAAAAGAATGTGAAATACAGTGTGATTTGCCATTACAGCCACAAAATCACGAAGTACTGAGACAGAGAACAAAGATGTGTTTCAACAGTGTCGGATAAGTAGGGGAAGCAAAGTGGAGAGAAAGTGCCAGTTAAATTGTCTTATCCAGATGTGATCAGGTTTCTGCAGAAAACATGGAGCTGAATCTAGTTCAGTTACAGCACTGAAATTACAGTAAATTGGGTTACTAAAGTTCTTGTCATTTTAAGACTAGTAGAGTAGAAATGTTCAGAGAGCACTAAAAGTCTGCACTGATGAGGACTTTATTACTGCATGGATGGATGAATGAGTGTAAAACCAGCTAAGCAAATAAGCAAATTTATAGATAGAGAAGAAGGTGTATTATTTGGTCTAAGAAAGGAAAAAGAATTTAGGACTGGTCTCAGTGCCCTGATTTTAAGACAGATTGATCCAGACTTCAAGATTTTCCACTATGTCAAAGAAATGAAAAAGGTCATAGCCTAAAAACAAATGTGATGCAGATAATATCTGATGTTGATACCTTTCTATAGAAAAACTTCAGACAGCAGCATATTTCATGATTTAGGAAGGTCAGTGCAACAATTATGTCTGCAATTACCTAAGTGTTCTATTTTGTTTTTAGCCTAGTTTCATTCTATTTTAGGTTTTAACCTGAAACATCATAGGTTTTAATGACTTTAACAGAGATCCTTTTAGATTAAACTAATGTCAGCAAGAGCTTAAATGAGGCGGCTTGTGCTCATGTAATCCTGTATGAAGATAGGATGAGAAAGTTGAGGCTGTTCAGCCTGGAGAAGAGAAGACTGCATGGAGACCTCAGAGCAGCCTTCCAGTATCTGAAGGGGGCCTATAGGGATGCTGGGGAGGGACTCTGCATTAGGGACTGTAGTGATAGGACAAGGGTTAATGGTTTCACACTTAAACAGGAGAAGTTTAGACTGGATATAAGGAGGAAATTCTTTACTGTAAGGGTGGTGAGGCACTGGAATGAGTTGCCTAGGGAAGCTGTGACCGCTCCATCTCTGGCAGTGTTCAAGGCTGGGTTGGACATAGCCTTGGGTGATATGGTTTAGTGTGAGGTGTCCCTGCCCACGGCAGGGGGGTTGGAACAAGATGATCTTAAGGTCCTTTCCAACCCTAACTATTCTATGATTCTATGATTCTGCAATTAGAAATAGATTTCACAGAGCCATTCAAGTACCTTACCTTTATAGCTGAGAACAAGTAGTATCAAGAGCTTGTGCCTAATAGGAATGCAAAAGAAATCAGTTCATTGGAAAGACATTCTTCATCCCATTTTGATTGAGTGCTCACAAAAAAAGTACGTTAAGTTTCTTGCTTTCTAATGCTTGTCACTACCGATGAAGCATTTAGACAAGGACAGTTATAAAAATAGTTTATTATATCTTGAAGTCCATCCGCGTGAAAGATATTTCCCATGATATAAGATTAAACAATACACCCATGATAAAACTATGATAAAAACCCACCAGCTGTATTACCACCAGAATTACTATTTTCAAAGAAAACTATAAGACCTCAAAGCTATCAGCCTGTAAAAAATCACAGTGTTCAATTAAAGAAATTAATGTATCTCAGTGTAATGGAGAACATGCATGTCCCTGTTCATACCCACTGCTGACCCACTAGTTCTGATGTTCACCCAAAGAGATCAGAACATCTCTGTCTGCTGCTCACCTGCAATGCCCAGCTGTTTCTGTAATCTCAACACACTTTTCATGCTTGAATTTTTTGAAAGGAAAGCTAAGTAATGCCCAGCCCACACAAAGACAGAGTCCTACCTGCATGTTTTGCTGACAGCACCATTTTTGTAAACTCTGCAGAACTTACTTAGGTGCAAAGATTGTTAGTTGGGATATAATGCTGCTGAAATCCACAGCTGATAGCTGACTACTGGCAAACTTCCTAATTTGTACCCAACACTCTCTCATGACATGAAGAGATAATAGCCTATCTATGGCAAGCTGTAAATCAGTATCTATCTGAAACACCTCTTTCCTCTCTGAAAGGTAAATCACCCCAAGAAAGGTGCCCTAAAACCTAAAGCCACAAAAAAAAAAAAAAAAAAAAAAAGTCTTCAAAGGCATCTAAATGACTTTAGTTCAGATTTCTGCCAAATTCAGTGACATAACTGGAGCAATTTAATAAGCTACTAAGCTTTAGTATTCATTGCCCTCCCTAACAGTTCTGATCCTGTCAGCTGAGAATGGACTGAGAGTGTGCTCCTGCTCCTTTTCAAAGCAAAAATAGAAAGTGCTTAAACCACCCTTCAGACATATAGGCAGTTTCCAAATACTAACCTAGATCCAGTTTCCAGCATTTGTTCCTAACATGTTTACAGCCCATTTGAGACAGACAAATTATTTTATTCATCTGTTTTAGTCCTGTTTCAGAGCAGCAATCATAGCTTTATTCCACATGCACAGCATCTGTTACAACATGGCACCAGCCCACATCATAGTTCCTACTCGGCATGATGACAGTCTCCAAGCTTTTGCTTTCCATAAGGACACAGTGCTACATAGACTTATGTAGCCACCATGTATCCAAAAACCCAGTAATACAAAACATCAGCAGGCAGCCGCAGCACAAGTTCGCTGCAGAAACACCATTTCAATAGTCTGACTTCTGACCACAGCTTGAACATGATCTCACAACTATCAAGTGATGAGCACATATGCCATACTGCGGTTAAAGTTGAGTATTTGAAAATGACTTGAAGTGTGTGGAGAGGGAGCAGCTAGTGTTATTCATATGCGCTGAACAGAGTTAAAAAGTAGAAGGAAACTGAATATTCAGCTTTGCAACTCTTCAGGCAGATGAAAGATTACAGTGCCCATCTGATACAATGTCAGTGCAATAGCACTGCAGAAAAAAGTTGCAATAAATTTAGAGAAAGCCCTAGAAATCTCCAAAGTTGAAACTGTCCTTAATCTAAGACAAATGAACTCAGATTCAACTCTTCACATGGCATTTCAGTGAGTAACAATGAGACATGGCTTAATATAATCATAGAATCATAGAATAGTAAGGGTTAAAAAGGACCTCAAGATCATCTAGTTCCAACTCCCGTGCCATGCTCAGGGACACTCCCCACTAAACCATGCCACCCAAGGCTCTGTCCAACCCGGCCTTGAACACCACCAGTGATGGAGCATTGTCATGGGTTCAGCAGTAGCAGTCATTTTTCTCCTTCTTAGTACCTGGTGCAGAGCTGTGTTTTTGACTTGTGGCCTGAGAACAGCGCTGATAACACCAATGTTTTTAGTTATGGCTTAGTGATGTTTGGT
>JANRGW010042377.1:0-49948 GCA_024733675.1 Psilopsiagon aymara
CTGTAAGGGTGGTGAGGCACTGGAATGGGTTGCCCAGGGAAGTTGTGAATGCTCCATCGCTGGCGGTGTTCAAGGCTCAGTTGGACAGAGCTTTGGGTGGTATGGTTTAGTGGGAGGTGTCGCTGCTCATGGCAGAGGGCTTGGAACTTGATCTTAAGGTCCTTTCCAACCCTAACTGTTCTATGATTCTATGATTCTGTGATTCTCCATCCTCCATCATGCAATAAATGAGCAAAATTTAGCACTTCACATTAAACATTAAAAAAAAAAAAAAAAAAACACTAGCGAGAAAGAGGCTGTTCTGACATCCTCTCTAGTTTCAATATTTGCAAATCTTAGCTCTGGTCCTCCTCTCAGTTACTGTAGGTGAAGGAAAATATCTTCAGGACATGCTGTAGTAATACAGAAAGCCTGACTCACTTGGCTGACCCTATATTGCACCCCAGCTTTAGGACTTGGTCTGCAGTAAGTATGGCTCTTATCTATAGTGACCGTAGTGGGCAGAACAGGCTCCAGAAGGGCTGATCTACCCAAGATCTACCAGTGAGTCTCTGTTGAGTTGCTGAAGCACAAGAGGTAAGAGCACTCAAAGCAGCTGGTAAAACTCCATGTCTCCACACACCTAAGCATTGTGTTTTCTGCTAGGCATTGTAGGGCTTGATATAAGACAGTACAATTTACTAATGATGAATGAGATATTTAAACCAGTGTAAAATAAAGCTGCCATAAATAGGACTGCCCTATCACAAAACAGAGGAAGGGTAGTGATTGCTTGCTGGTGGAGAATACCCTTAGGCCATGGAAGGACTTGCTGGAGGAGCAGCCCAGAGATCTTTCAGGGATGTGCTACATCCCAGGCATGATTCATGGCAGTCTGAGTTTCTGTGGGACAATAATGGCCACATTTTCTTAAAAAATGAGCATGTGCTTTTTCCCTCAAAAGCACGTATGCTATTGAGACCCACCATTCGTGCACAGAGGCAGGGATACAACCATACTCACCTTAGAAAGGAATATGGTTTTCATAGTACACCCATCAGATATATGCATGCAGTTTTCATAAAGATTACATGTGAAAACTGAAATGAGACCACAGTTTTCCAAAGATACTGCAAGAGAAGATAGAGAGGTATTGGGCTCAGAGTCCTTTCCTCAGTTACAATAAAAATCTGAAATATACATTCTTCCACAACTTTCCGCAGTCAACTTCAAGGCACAAGTGATGACAGAAAGTATTAAAAATCATAGTGGTGGAAATCTCCTGAAAAGTTACATTAACAAAGCCAGGGTTAGTGGGCACAAATACTGTCCATAGCAGCCAAGTCACTGTCACCTTCTCACACTTCATATTTTGCTTTAAACTGATAAAACTAAACAAAATGGAGACTGGTCTTCATAAGGAAACAAAAGTTAAAAAAAAAAAATAAATAAAAGAAGCCATAGGATGGGTTTTGCAGGGAGGAAATATTTAAAGCTTAGACCAGAAGGACTAAAGAAGTGGTCAATAAAAAGAAGTGTTCAGAGTGTAAATGTGAAGCAATGAGATCAAGGGTGCTGGAGAGAAAACAATTGAGGGTAACAGTGTAAGCAGGGAAAAGATGATTACTGTCATTTAGTAGACATAGGAGAGCAGCCTGCCCAAATGCCATGGGCAGAACAGAGAGGGATCAAGATGGGCCTCAGTGGGATCAGTAAGAGATGAAGAAGGTTTGAAGAGGAAAGAGGGAAAGAAGAAACAAGATGGGAGTATGAGTCAAGGAACCTGAATCAGAGAGGACTCTGGGAATCTCCAAGTACAACAGGGGCTGAAATCAGAAAGAGAAAAGGCTGTAAACCAGAGAGAGATGAGAGGCAGAGATCTCCTTTCAGGTGGTGCCCATCCTTCTTTCAGGGAGCTAATAAAACCCCAATCAACATGAGAGACACACGGGTGGAGATGAGATTTTAAGCAGGAAGTCAGAAGTGGCAAAGAGCTTTTACAGATTAGAACTCTCTGAGTAGATAAGAGAGGAGAAGTAGAAGGGGCTAGCCAAGGAGAAGACAGGGCTAGAAGGAGGAAAGGTCAGTCTCACAGTAGAGAGAAAACAGTGTCAGAAGGGAAGACACCTCACTGCTGTCCTTCTCACAGCAAGAACAAGGGGAAGAATACCCAAAGCTGAAGGGAAAAAAATCACAGTTGTTGACACCATGGTAAGCGCTGGTCCCTGCTCTTCCCCACCACTTTAATAATTCTCAGGGCTTAGTGTGGGTTTGTCTCAATTCCAGCCCTAATCCCTTTTCCTCTCAGTCTGGCAGTAGCAGCAGTGACAAAAGCATACTGACTTGTCCCTTGCGAGCTGTGCAGCAGATGGCTGAAAGGGGAAAGGGCCAAGATAGCTTGCAGGGTGGGGGCAAAAGATTTTCAGCTGTGAGGATGTATCCCTGCTACCCAGGGTCAGCAAATGTGCCTGCCCACTCATGTGAATCAATGTCATCATCCACACCACAGGGGCAGAGCTCTTGGCAGCATCCACTATGGGAGGGAGCACACAAAGAAGACGACAGTGGGCACTAACGGGGGCATGGAGCCAGGCATGGGATTTTCAGAAAGAATCCTGTTGAGGCAAGGCATGAGGTTCTGCTTCTGAAGGCGGGGATGGTGAGCAAAGTGCAGCTATTTCCTGTAGGCACTTGCATCAATCATTGCAGAATAAAGACGACTACAGAAAGTAGCCACATACATGCAAAAACCTTCTTTGAATCTCAGCGTAGTTTTTCTGTACTTGGAGAAATTTTCTGTCTATAAGAACTGCAGAGCAGCAAGACCTGATATGACTTCCACATTCGTCCTGTTGTATTAGGATGCAATGAAGAGGTTGCAGAAGAAAATTTTTGACATATTTTTAACAAGTGCCGAAATTATTTTAATGATAGAAAGATGAAGCTGTAGGCATTGATATCCACATTCTTGACTAGACATTAAATACAGGATTTTTTGGGGGTTTAAATGTTATTAACTTGGGTTGCCTCTTCACATTTAACAAAGCAAACCAGTGATGTACTTAAACAGATGAATAAAACATTAAAAAACATCCTACTTTCCCTCTAAGTGTCTTTTCAAATGGCACAGAGGACTTTACACAAGCTAAAGGAGTCTCCACATCTAATTCCTGTAGGCAATGGTATTTCCTCAGCTTATCCATCAGTCTGCTCAGGTACTGCTGGGTCCTGGGACTTCTGCTGAGTCCTCACCTACTTCTTTGACTTTCCTTGCTTGTTAAGGCTGCATGCAGGCCTTGAGATATCATTATTTCACTTCTGTGGCATTGTCTTGTTGGTTTGCTGCAGCTTAAAAGTAAAGGCTTTAAACTCCTTAGCATCATGTTTACCGTCTTTAAATCCAAACCTGAAATTCCAATTCATTTGCAGAAGTGGCTTTCTTTTCATGCTGTGATGCTATTTCCCTCTGGTTCAGGTACCCTTATGGTTATCTGAGGACTCTAAGACACTGAATTTCATCAAACATTAAATCTAAATCTATTTTCTGCGAAGCCAGCGTGGAGTGCCAAGCCTGTCATACTAGGGCTCACACCACCACTGCATTTAAAAGCTGCCACTTCTAGAAGATCTGCTATGCAAGAATTATACAGAAACTCTTTATGTGTTTCACTATTTCTGCTGGTTTATCTCACATGCCTCACATTCTGCCTCAGGGAATATAAGTCCCAAAGGAATGTTTTCAAAGAGACATTTTGGCCTACCAAAACCATAGGAGAATACAGCTACACTCTTGAAATACATGGGCAAGATGGTGAAGCAAGAGCAAAGAAAGCCGTGAAAGAAAGAAAATGGTTTTCACAGAAGGTAATGAATATAAACCACGCATGAATAAACTTAGATCATAAATGTGATGATAATCACAGAAATCACCTTCTGAATGGGCTACCTTATAGGAATCGTGGAGGAAACAAACAAGAAAAAAAATCCCAACTTACCTGAGGTTTGATATTTGTATTGATGGTGCTACATCAACTTATATGTGGTTCAATATCAGAGTGATGACCTTAATAATTCTCATCTCATAAAAGGATCTGCTCCCATCTTTTTATATTCCCCTAAGGATAACTGAGTGCTGCTGAAAACATTAAAATATATTGTCTAGTGTCAAATATTGCCAAATCCCTGTCAAAAAACTTTCAGAATCAGTGGGATGAGTGTGATGAGCCTATGGCAAAAATATGTTCCCATCAACCCAAGTAACTAACCTAATTCATGCAACAACTTCCATGAGACAGTGTACCCCTGAACATCATCCAAGTCATGAAAAAGCACACTGGGAAGGGCTACTTTGAGACATCTAATCCTTCTCAGTGGTTTTAATTTTTTTTTGTAGAGCAAAGTCCTGATGGGCGTTGATCTCGTTTGTTTTTTTTAAAAAAGCCAATGACAAGTCCACAATTCAAACAGTAACTGGGCATTGTGTCAATACTACTTGACAGTTTGAAAGTCCTACTATCCCTCCTAACCCATAACATGGCCATTTAAAAATAAGAATTCATTCTGGAGATGGAAGATAATTTCCTTCCTCATTCAGCACTGCTTTGTAACTCTTAATTTCTCTTATGTTGCATCTGTCCTTGAGTAAAAGTTTATGGTTCTCTGAAGAATGTGGTGGAGCAGCCTCTGAAGAGTAAGCACACTCGTCAAAGGCACTAAAACATAGTTTAAGTCTCACTTCCTCCTTACAGGAGTCCAAGATGAGTTTTCAAACAAAGCTGAATAAGATTTCAGTAAGGTGTGAGCATTGCTATGTATATATGTTGCCCCTAAAAATAAACCCCCACTCAAACAGGCATTTTTTAGCAGTTCATCTTCCCACTTTAAAGTCAGCTTGAATCTTCAAACCTGCAGTCATCTTCATGAAGACGAGTGATGACTAAGTGATGACTAAGTTTGATGAAACCATGGTGGAGGCACTGTGACATTGTTTTCTGCACATTTAGGAATAAACCCTTCCAATTTGAAGCAATTTAACTTCAGTAAGAGAAAGCAGAATCTGTGACCTGCTACAGCAATGGAAATTAGGCTAATTTTTTTAAGCATTTAAAAAATTTGGGGTACATTCCTGTGAAAGACTTCTTTTGATAGCAAGACCTTGCTTCCACATTGTATTGCATTGTGTGTTAGAGTGCAAAGTGCTTTTTACAGCCCAGCAGTTAAAATGTTTTAACACATTTTATAGAAAAGTATTTCTAATAGAGATGAGTTATATGTACTATGACCAGGCTTTGGTCATTATTACAAAAAATAAAGAAGCAATTATCAAGATGATGTGCAAAAGACCAAGGCAATGACAAACAACTTAGAAAAGTAATTATTGACAGGTAGGTCCTGCAACACTTCCCAGTGAAAAATGTACCAAACTTCTACTGCGCAAAGGGGAAACTCCAGGGGTTTAAGTCATTCCTTTTAGCTAATCCTGAAGCCTCATCCCTTGATGACCTGCAGACTGAAAGAAGAAAACTCTCATGGCTCTTTATGGCCAAGAGCTTCCCTGTCTTCCTCCACAGAGCACCAGGAAACCTCCTTTCCTTTCTCCACCCCTGACCATTCTGTGGGGCAAGGGAGCCCCAGGGCTCCCACACCTTTCCCCACTTCTTTCTTCTGTCTTGCGGCTCCCTCCAGGGAAATACAAAGGGAAGTGTGTGCTGTCTCCAGTGATGCCTTCTCCCCTCTCAGAATCAGCTTAGAAAACTCCTTGCTTTTATTTTCCTTTTCTTTTTCTTTTTATTTTTCATTTTTTCTTTTTTTTACCTTTTTTATTTTTCTTCTTGTTTAATTTTTCTCCTCTTCCCTTTTTCTTTTTCCTTTTATCTTCTTTTTTCTTTTACATTTTCTCTTCTTCTTCTTTTCTTCTTTTGCCTTTTTCCTTTTTTCTGTTTGTTTCTTTTTCCTCTTTTTTAATTCTTCCCTTTTCATTTTTTCATCTTTTTTTCCCTTTTCTGCTTTTGTTGCCTTCTATTTCCTTTTTTCTTAACTCCCTTTTCCTTTTCTTTTTTTTTTTTCTCTTTTTTATTTTTTTTTTCTTTCTTTTCCTTTTTTTTTTTTTTTCCTGCTTTTCTTTCTTTTCTCCTCCTAGCATTTCACAGAGATGAGAGCTGAGCATCCACCCATCACAGCCCATGTGCAGACCTGAGCAGTCCAAGGGGGTAGAATGGGCTTAAGAGGCAACAGGAACAGCCTACCCCTCTCTCATCTAAGAGTTCCACTGGTCCCCAAAACTCAGGAAAGGGCTCAATAATTCTGCAGACAGGAGAGACATTTGGAATGCTCTCAGGAAGGGAACAACTCCCCACTGAGGCCACAGTCCAGAGGGAGGGGAGGAGGGAGGATGTAGTGAAGGCACTGACTCTTTCTCCTGTAGCACCCCAGTGATCCAGTAGCATCCTTCCCAGCCTGGGGAAGGTCAGGTCAGTATTGACCTGGGAGTGAAAGCACGGGAGCACTATGTTTTAATTATTTTTTTTAAAGCAGACGTTGTCGCTCATCTTGCTTCACCAGGAGCTGAAGGAGCTCCGGACAAAAGTTATTTTCATGTGAGACGTCACATTAATGGTCATAAATGTGCTAAAAATTGGTTCTGTTTTGCTCTACAGAAGGCTTTTTACAAAAGCTGATTAAAATAGTTGAGAGAATAAAAAGCCACGCTATGCTGCTTGAATAATTTAATAGTAATAGCTATGACCCTCACCCACCACAGAGTTCTGCTTTGTGGCATGTACTGCATACCCACACTAAATCATGTTTGGGTCACTTACTTGTTCTTCATAGTTCTTTCTGTTTAGTAATCCAGGATGGTTTGTATATCACAATTATTCCAGTATTTGCTATGTTGCTTTTAAGAAGGAAACTTACTAATAAATGGATGTCTTACCAAAAAAAGTTAATTTAATGAGAAAAATCATGAGATAAGCAGCTGTCAATTCTGTATTAAGTTCACATCTAATTCACATCACTAAATTCACACCACATCATTTGTTCGAATTTAATAGTATTAAATTAGATGTAAAAGACACTTCAACTTTTTTATCTTCTTTTTCCCTAAAGAATAAGCTCTCACCTAAACCAGCTTGTTCCTTTCTTTTCATAACCCCCTTCAATTGTGGGCGATGAATTAAATAATAATTTTTACAGATTTTTCCAATTTGCTTTCACTTTAAATCTAATTGCAAGTTTATTTTCAGTATTTTGGAACTGAGAGCTCCAAAGCTCTTTTCCAAAGACACCAGGAAGATGCTTAACATTTTTAAACATAAGGTAGACACCTTCGGGGGGTTTTTTTGGCAATGTCTAGCATACCAGTATAACAAATATAGCTACATATACTTTTAGATTCACAGCAGAAGAGTAGATCTTTTCAATCACTTAATCAACCTCCTAGTAACAAATAGCATAGACCATAGGATTACAAAGGTGTCTGCAAAAATCAGAATGCAGCTTACAAAAAAATCACCACCAACTTTGTTGTTAGTCACAAAGTACGAAAAAACTTACTACACTTTTCAGAAAACTAACGCTATGGTCAGTGGTTAAATTATTAAGGGTGAAAGGGGTGCCCTTTTTTGAAAAAAAGTTAGAAAGTTAACTTTTTTAACTCTTTCTTTTTTTTTTTTGGGGGGGGGGTATTTTTTGCACAAGAGATCTGTTTGTAAAATAACCCAGAGCGCCGTATCATTTGTTTGCCCAAAAGTTTCATATGTTAAAGCAAAATACACTTAATTTAAAGTAATATAATTTTGTAAGGGTTTTTTCAACTGCTGCTTTATTCTTGTGCATCAACCCAAGAGCCTGGAGCTTCGAAACCAGTCCTTGTCTGCTGTGCTTGTCAAGACAGATATAACAAGCTTTCCTGAGAAAAACCCTGAGCTTATTTGCAGGTAGGGCAACTGCTTTCCACAGAGAGGAAAGAGTTCATGGAACTCTGCTTTGCAGAGCACCAAGCACCATGTGAACTAAAAAGAGCTGTGCTGGCATCTCCAGGCCATACGAGACTTTTTGTTTGGCTAAAAGTGCCACTTAGGGAAGTTCATGGGAAAGGTCTGTCATGTCAGAATTGCCAGCTCCTGGCAATGGCTTGGAAGTATTCAAGTCCGCAGATACGTGGCTGCTGGAGTAGAGTGCATTAAATACATTTCATTATTCTGCAACTTTATCTGGTGAATGAAGGCTTCGTTTCATCAATTAGGCAACCGAGGACTGCATAGATTGTGTTCTTGTGGGTGTCAGCAGCCTGCACAACTGTTTAGAAACTTCTCTTCCTTTGGTCAGAACAACACTTTTAGAAAGCAATTGTTTAACAATTGTTAACATTGCAGCCTAGTCGTGCTAAAATATGCAGTAGTTTATGTGGTTGATGTAATGATAAGCCTTTAAAGTTTGAGAGGAAAAGTTTGCAATGAGAGAGGATTTTCAAACAAAAGTGAAAATAAAATTAAAATTTAAATGAGAATAAAAATGAAAATAAGATAAAGGGAAAAGAGAAAGGGAAAAGAGGGAGGGAAAAGGAAAAGGGAGGAGAGGCAAAGAAAGAGGGAGAGGGGAGGAAGAGGAAAAGGGAAAGAAAACAAAACAAAATAGAATAGAATAGAAATAAAATATGATAGAAACACAAAAAAAGAGAAACAAAACCAAACACAAAACCAAATACACACACACAAAAAATCAAATTAAAAAAAAGAAAAAAGAAAAATAGAGCCAGACAAGATTCTAACTTCTATTCATTTCTGAATAAATCACACATATTCTTACAAAATGCATATTCACAGCATTTGATTTCTTTTTTTTAAAGCTTAAGAATACTAAAGCAAATGAGAACTCCTTCTTCAGCAGTATTGTGAAACCCTGATGTGGGTCAGCAGGATCTTGTTTAACCTAAACCAGCATGGACAGCAAGGGTAGCTGTCACACAGATGGAACACCAAAATGATTGCTGAAACTAACAGCAATTTTATGTGATTTCAGGAAAACTCTCCAGCAAGGGGAGGTTCGTTAAACCTGTGACTTGCCTTTCACATCAGCCAGACAATCCTGGGGTACTGTGACTCCCACATTCTCAGCATCCCTTGGATGGATCCACCTCAGTGGCAAAAAAGCAGTGATTCCTCTCTTCCTCTAAAAATTATTTTCTAAGAAACTGATTTTATTAAAGCAAAAAGCTTCATAGAAATACTGAAGACCAGACCCTTTTAATTTTCTTTCCAGATGCTTTGTCTTCCTGATAAATAACTTAAGAGCTAGAAAATTTACCTGCAGAAAGTCAGGAAAAACCTCTGTGTGGTGATGCTCCAGAGAGGCTGCTGTGGATACTCCCTCTTCGCATTTTTCCTTGAGCAATAAAATAACGTCGCATGCACCTCTGGGAAACAGGAATATGGTCTGCAGACCAATATGAGTAATGCCTGGCAGGGTTTGAGTTGAGGGGCTTTGCCACAGATCCAGGCACAAAAATCCTACCTGTTCACAGCCGTTCCTATGTTTTCCTTCTGATGTTACACTGTAGAAAAGAATGGATATGGGTCACCTCCCTCACACACACGGTACAAACCTGCTTGGTTTAGCTGCAGGATAGAGCAAGGAAAGCGAAGCATTTTGCTAAGAAAACACTTTTCTGTCTTTGCCATCCAGAAGAAACCATATTTCATTTGATGATCTGGATGCTGAAGCATGTCAAGCTCCTTGCAGCAGGGAATGGGAAAGGGGAAGTGGGGTGCACAGCTCACACAGGGCTCACCCTGCCACTGAGGGTGTCCCACACTTACTAATCACTCATACACCCCCTCCAGCACATAAGGCACAAGCCTCAAAAGACAAAGACTCAAAACCAGATGCACTTCTGGAGGAGGTGCTGACACTTCACCTCCAGTTTGTAGATGCACAGGTGACTGTGTGACATTTCTTGCAAGTCCACTGAGTTCAGATTGTCCTGCTACTAACCACACATATCAGCTATTGATATTGTTATTATTAATATCATCATCATCATTCTTTCTTGTAAGGGTGGTGAAGCACTGGCACAGGTTGCCTAGAGAAGCTGCAGCTGCCCCATCCCTGACAGTGCTTAAGGCCAGGTTGGATGGGGCTTGGAGCAACCTGGCCTAGTGGGAGGTGTCCCTGCCCATGGCAAAGGGCTGGAACTGGATGAGCTTTAAGATCTCTTCCAACCCAACTCACCCTATAATTCCATAATTCTGTGATTCCATGATCCTGTGCAAGCTCTTAGGTATTTTTGTCTGCCCGCAGCATAAAAGCAGCATCCCCAAAAGTGAGGGAGTAATTTCAATCCCTGCCGGCAAGCCCCAGCAGACCAACTGCGTACAGTGTCTTCGGTTCCTCACCAGTGGTTGGTTGGTAGGTCTGCCCACCACTGCCCACTGCAGAGCACACCAAGCTATAAGCAAGTCTCTGGTAGGAAGGAAACCACAACAAGGATAGCGTATCTCACAGCAACAGCTGCACCTACAGCCTCGAGTCCTAGCCACCATGTCCTCTTCTGAGTCAGTGCTGGCACTGTGCTTTAAAATCTTTCCTCTGCCCATTAGCAGTTTGCAAAGCCAAACTTTTGCTTCAACCTTGTTGAAGCACCAGAGATACTGGTGCTACAAGCCAAAAAGAGAAAGGACAAGAGGAACCCTCCAGATCTCTGCTCCACTTAATGGCTGCAGCCCCTTGGCAGCCCCATGTGATGTGCCATGATCAAAAAGAACCAAAGACACTTATTTATTAATAATGTCAAACATTCAAGTCAGCTAAGGAATGTCACAACCTGTTGCTGGGTTTAGGCCTGCAAAGTACATCTAAAACCACAGGAAACAGACTGTTCACTCCCTCCTCTTCTTTTCAATATATTTTTCTTATAGTTGTTATTTCATTCACTCATTACAGACCTCACTTAAAGTCTACAGGAATTGTTTCCTACTTTTGTAAACCTGTAAGTGTTCACCACATTTCAACACTTATTTAAAATATCCAGAATTAAAAACCACATATTTAAAATATCCAGAAAAACCTTTTGCTTTGGCATGTCAGACTTTGTTTGAAATTATTTGATTAAACAGCTGATCAAAAATACAGAAATATATGGAACTTAATGACTTGATTATCCCCAAAATATCTTTGATTAGTCTGATGCAAAGGCATTTTCAGGTTTTTAATTCAGGTTACTTAATTATGCTCAATTAAGTGTACTTAATTATGCTTAATGTAAAACATATGTGCAATCCTGTTGCATATATTCACATCACTTGAAGGGAGCAGAGAGACATTGCCATTGTATTTCACAGCCAATTCCAAGAGAAACCAGCAGCACAAGCGGACTGCCTTCAGCTGGAGGCCTCTTGGTATGTGCTTATATTGTGGTCCTGTTTCTCTGAAAACAAAAAACTTGTTGAATTTGGAGCAGCTGTAGTGTAAAAGCATATGCAATGTAGTGACGACAAATGATCTCAGCGATTTTGAGTAGCTGAGAATTTGATTCAAGTCACTGGCATTTTTGGTTCCTTCTTGGGGTGACATATCAATAATTAAAAAATTAAATTAAAAAATAATAATTGGAATAAACAAAACCCTACAAAATCAAAAGCAATAACAAAACTAAACCAAATGATTCAGTCGGCCTATTATTCTATATTTCAGTAATAAACACCTTCCCCCCATGCTCCGGCCATGTAGGTCTATTCTGTCATCCTGAAGTCTCATGGTCAATTGTGCAGTAGGCTTTAATAACTGGCTGTGGGTAGAGGTTATTCCTGCTTATTAATCTGAGACTCTCTGTCCTAAAAAGGATGCAGTCTATGCTTAAAGTTGTTCCATGAGGAGTACATCCCAAAACCACTCACAAAAATCTGGTTGTTAAAACTGAAGCAGTTTTATGTTCTAGGCACAGCACAAGGTTTCTAGAAGACTTTTCTGTAAGCACTGACATGGTAGCAATACCCCAAAGCTACACCTCTAACCTTACTCCTCCTTTACCTGTGGTTTTGGGGTTTTTTTTTGTTCTTTGTTAACAGAACAACTAACCCATTGCAACACAGCCAAGCAGAGCTCAAGCTCCAAAGATGACCTAAAATGAGGAGCAAGGTAGCTCCTAAAGTGTGCAACAACCACATTCCCAGCTGTTCATTTGGGATCTCTCAAAACCATAAACTCATAGACTCAAGGAATGGTTGGGGTTGAAAGGGACCTTAAGGCTCATCCAGTTCCAACTGCCTGTCATGAGCAGGGACACCTTCCACTGGATCAGGTTGCTCCAAGCCCCATCCAACCTGGCCTTGAGCACTGACAGGGATGGTGCAGCACAACTTCCCTGGGCAACCTGTGCCAGGGCCTCACCACCCTCACAGGGAAGAATTTCTGCCTAAGAGCTCATCTCAACCTCAATCTCCCCTCTGCCACTTTAAATTCATTTCCCTTTGTCCTGACACTACATGCCACTTGTCCAGGCTAAGCCTGTGCGCAGGATGTCACTGTTGAGCAAAAATGTTGATATTAGCAGAGGGAGCCTTAGAAGCAACAGAGAAAGAAAAGAGCTCATGAAGATTACAGAACATTTATAAGTCGTTCATACGACCATACTAAAAGCCCTACAGGACTCAGTGCAGCGCTGCTTGAGTCACTAACAAATTGAACCACTTTACAAAATTTGTAGCACTTTGATAATTTTGAACTGCTCTAAAAAGCCCCAAACCACGAAGTCTTTCTTAACCACTGCAGACGGATAAAAAGGCACATCATCAAAATGATGGTAATCAACTCCTTCAATCTCAGGAGTGAAATGGTTCTGTATTTTTCCTCTGTCATTTTTTTTTTCACCAAGTGCAAAGAAAAAAAGAAGTGGTCATAAGAATGCAAAGGGGGGGGGGGGGGAACTTTTTCTGGTTTCTTATGCAGTCTATTTCAAAAAACCATGTTGATAAGAAAAAATCACAGCTATCTTATGCAACACTGGAAAACCTATCATAAACTTTTTACTATCTTTAATATCCACCCCACGAACAACACAAACCATGAAGGGGTTGAACAAACCCTAGAGATTCTCCTTCAGAAGAGAATTTGTTTCATGGTCGGGAGAAGATGCGCCTTTGAAGCATGTTGTGCTGGGTACTCTGAGTATGTTAGCAAAAAACATGACCTTTAGGTTGTTTTTTAACTATAACTCACACCACACAGTAGAGAGCAGTACTGAATTCTCTAGGTCAGACAGTAGTAACTAGAAAGGTGTGTGAATAATAGCTGTCACAGTTTAGCTACTAAACCAAAAGAATATTGGTGTATGAGAGGAAATTGAAAAATAACTCAGAAGAACATGAAAATAGACTCAACCTCAGAAAAAATTATTTACAAATATCTAAAATTCTTACTTACAGAAGGATGGGAACAGGATAGTTCAATTTCTGCAATGAAAAAAGAAAATCAAAACAATCAGAAAACACAGCTTTTGCCACATTATTTTAATTCACAAATGTTTTAGTCCGAATGGTCTTTTTCATTAAACACTTCCTCTCATGCTGTTCACTGCTGAAGTATAAAAGTATGTTGCCAAGCATACGCACTACTGCATACACTGTTCTTGCAAAAATCTACCTGTCTTTGTCCTGAGACCAGGCCTGAAGAAAAACATCCTGCTGAAGTTTATTATCATGCAGCAATACAGTGTGGTGTATAAGCAACCTCAGGCTGCTTAAAAGATGTGAAACAACAGAGGTAGCTGCAAGGAAGAAAAAGAAGTGCCTCTCCAGAGCTGGTAGCAACAACTTTGTTTTCTTTCTTTCTTCTTTTGCTTCATCTGTCCTCCTCTGCCATGGCCAACTAAAGAAAGCAGATAAACCAGGTCAGCACAAACGAACAAGGTAACCCAGCTATAAACTAAAAGGCAAAATGGCAATGAGCAAGATAGCTGGGAGGGCATATGCACCAGAGTGCAGATCTCTAGGGAACAGCTTCATGCAGCTCTGATCAATTTTTGAAAGTGCTTACTCTTAGTTTTTACAAGTGAGTTTAAAACCACGATTTCACACTAATTTTGGAACTATATTTTCCATCAAATGACACAATAAACTAGTCAACACATTAAATTGAAATTTTGAAACTTGAAAATAAAAGCTTAAACTGAAATTTCTTCCCTTTTCCAAATTAATCAAAATCCATCCCTTTTGATTCTGCAGGCACTAAGTAAGCATCAGTGCCCACATTCCTCTACCAACCTTCCACATACATGGTGTATAAAACAATCACGTACATGTATCAGTGAAATACGGCTGTAAAAGGAACTGCTGTCAGAACATGATATTTCACTTGAAGTACAAGAAAAAGCATGGGATGAAGAAAGGCCAGAATGGGAATCCTGCAGAAACATGCATTAAAATGAAAATAATGGTAAAATTAAGCAAATAACATTCCTCAGGAGTTTAGAACGAGGCTGGTCAAAAGGAACCACCCATGCTGCAGGAGCCAGTAGAACTGAGGTAACCCTCATATAACTCCTCATTCTCAGGGCGATGAACAGCCCTTGCTTGCTCTGAGTTTTATAGGCACAAATAAAGGAGCATTCAATTGTAAGTAGCACTCAGCCCAGCACTGCTATATAAATTTGCTTCCGGTTAGCCAGTTGCATATCTACCCAAGTTTAAAAGTCACTGGTATATCAAAACAAGACCAGGGCCTCTACACAGGTTTAAGACCTTACCTTGAGGCAGAGAGGCTTGAACGCTCTGCCCTGCAGAACTACCTGTCTGTGCATCTGATCACACAGTGGTCTAGCATTTACCCACTAAATAAAATATTTACATTGCTACATTCAGACTCATTGCAATTTATTTTTTTTGCTCAGCAGCAGAAACTTGACCTTAAAACGCTTTTAACTGAATGACCTGCTTGGAGCATATTAAAGTAATTTCATTATTCCAAAATTTCCTAAAGGAAATGTCATTTGCATAGTGATAATTTTTCACATGCACAAGCAGTACCCATTTTTCACCCCTCCCTTCCTCCCTTGCATTTTATTTTATACCAGGTAGCAAATAGGCTAAAGAGACACTTGCAACCATGAAATTTACTCCAGTAATTTTAACATAGAGATTAAAATTGAGTTTAAAAGGTATTAACAGGTAATTCCACAGCTTTGCCTATTTTTACTTCCTTCACCACATGAAACCACATCAGGTCTTCAAAACTGAGTACACCAAGGAAAGGTGGGGGCAACTTTTGGGAGAGAAAGTCTATGTAAAGCCTCATGGAGGACAGGGAGGCAAGTTCCACATGGATGGAAAGAGTATTGGCCTAAGTCAAGTGCCAGGGCAAGACTTGCTCATGTCCTAAGGACTTTTCTCTTCCCAAAGTCTTTGCAGAAAAAATGGGATACTAGGGTTATGGTTGCAGACACTTGAGCCCATTTAAGCCCACCTTCCTTATCCTCTTGGACAATAACTTACTCTTAATTTAAGTACAGAAAGTTGAACCCATCGGTAAATAAACGTGTTCAGCCTCTATCAGCTGAACATTCATTTACAACAGAATGTGCCTTGAAACATATAAGCACCCGCAGACAGAATTCCTTTCAGTGTTTGGACAACTTCATTTTTTAAGTATATGAAATATTTGTACATAAAAGGCTCAGTGTAGTCATTTTTTCAGATATAATATCACCCTCCCAGCAAAGGGCTTGTGAAAAATAAACTCTTTATACTTTTATGTAGTTGAATCAAAAGAAAGAGAAGATGGAAGTAAAACCAGGACTATAGAGACTAAACAAAACTTGAAGAAACATACTTTTTATAAAAAGCACATGACCTGAACACCTCAAATCTTCCGTCTTGCTATTTTGGAGTGATAATAACCTAATTTTTTTGTTAAAAAGCAGAAATACTAATAAATCCATTTAAGCAAATAAGTGAATTTTCAGGGTATTTCTTCCAGCCTACTGAAGAGCTGCTCTGTTTAACATAGGTCTGCATCACAGACATCAGCAGCTGACTTTGAGCATATTTATTTCAGTTTAATTCCTTCCAACAAAGGCTACCTCCTCCTTTGCTACACCTCTGAATGGAGAGAAAATACCTGGAAGTTTTTTGTCCTGATTGGGAAGTTAAGACACTACAGATGGAAAGCGTCATATTAATCAAAATCTGGCAAAAATAAAGATCATCACACTGAAAGAAACTATTAATTCTGAAATTAATTAGTAAGAACACCTTTTCTTTGAGTTCAAAATACCTTTGTTTTGTATAGCTGCAAAAGCCACTTGGTACATCACCGTCTGGGAGTGTTGAAAGTAAAGGGCAAGAGGAAAAAACAACAGGAACACAGTAGTAGTCTGTATATGTATATAAAGGTTAAGCAATAATTGCCTAAATCTCTACAGATTGTGGGGATTGCATGCCTGGTGTCCCTCTTTGTGGGCTAGGAGATGGCACAAGTACAAGATGCTGAAAGAGATGATAAGCAACGGACTGTACGGACAGGACAAGGGGGAATGGCTTTAACCTGGCAGAGGGGAGACTGAGATGAGGTCTTAGGCAGAAGTTCTTCCCTGTGAGGGTGGTGAGGCCCTGGCACAGGTTGCCCAGAGAAGCTGTGGCTGCCCCATCCCTGGCAGTGTTCAAGGCCAGGTTGGACGGGGCTTGGAGCAACCTGGTCTAGTGGAAGGTGTCCCTGCCTGTGGCAGGGATTTGGAGCTGGATGAGCTTTAATGTCCTTTCCAACCCAAACTGGTCTGGGATTCCATGATTCTACAAAGCATGTGCCTGAAGGTGAGGCCCTCAGGCTGGGACACAGTCAGCTCCTGAAAAGGCTGCTTTGCTGAAAACAACACCCCTCAGCTAAAATCTGTGCTCTAGAGAGCAGACTGCACAGTGAAAACTAAGATGAAAGAAAAAACAATATAGATGATTAAAAAAAAAAAACCAACACCACAATACATATGCTAAGAGAGAAATTCTCCAATTCCACTTACAAAGAATTTAGTAGCAGAGAAGGAACCTCTGAATTCCTACTGAGACATCACAAAACAACAACAACAGATTGCTTGAGGTACCAGCACCAGACACCCATTTTTCAAGCAACTTTCTGATTAAAAGTTGGAATTGCAGAGGTTGGAGAAAGAATACATCTCCAACAGAAGTCTCAATAATATAGTCACCAAAAGGTTAATAACAATGGTAATAATACATAAAGGAAAAGAACAAAATGGATCTTACCTCCAGGCATTTAAGAAAAGTGGAACCCTAAGCTGACAGCTCAGGCTTGAAGCCAGTGAGTGCAACAGCAAGAGTCCTCCTGATAACCACTTTTGCTGCTTGGGAAGCCAAAACTTGCAATAAAACCTGAGTGGCTTGAGTTCTTGAGCTCTTATCTGGTTACTTACCTATGGAACTCACCTGCTCTGTTTATAGCTGAAAAGCAAGAATCTTAAGATTGGAGTATCGGAATAAAAAGTTCAAGTGTTGAAGACTTATAATTCTAACTCTGTCATTACAGAGTAATGTTCTGACTCCACTTTTCACATGGAGTTCAATTCAGTACCTTTTAGAAACAGAAATTCCAGTGTTTTCTTTTCTCAGATAGCATGAAGCCCCTATACAGATGGAATGTAACATTTACATTTCATTACTTTATATTTCATTTTCAAATTTAATTTCTGATATTCTAGATGTCAGCAAAACAGTATTTTAAAATCTTTCACCACTCACAACTTTTCAAAGGCTTCATATTTACATTATTGCAATATAAAAGATGGCAACATGCAGTCTGGGTTAAAGAAATTAAGTTTATGCCTCTCCTCCTAGGCATGTGGCAATCCAGACATGATTATCTTTGTATTGAGAGCTTGCTCACCCAGAGCAGCTTAAGAGAGAGATGTCTGAAGACAACCCAGTGGAGAATTCACCACTTGATCTTATAATGCAGTGAGTGAAAACTGTGTTTTCTACTACTGTAGTTCATCTAGCATCAAGTTCCAGTCTCTGGTTCTTGTTTTGCCTTCCTCTAAGATTATAATCCTTCTGTATGTAGTTTTTGTTCCACATTAAGATACTTTAACCCCTGAATCTTCCCTTGATATTCTGCAGAGTTCTTTACACTAAAAGTATTTTTTCTAGTCCTTAAATCCTCCAGTTTTCCCAGGTTTTCACATACAAAACAACAATGCACAACAGCTCGCCAAAGAGCTTTATGGCAATGGTCCCATTCATCCTGTGCTACACATCACAACCTCCAACTCATCTCTTCAGATTGTAAATCCAAGTCCCATTCACTCCTTGGCATCTAGATGGGTTTTATCAGTGTTTATTGAACTGCCAAACCACCAGGTTATGCTTTCCTGTGGCCAGCAAAACCCTGTCCAGGTCAGTTGCTTCCTTTATCTTCTGTTCTATAAATTTCAGCCCAAATTTGGTCGGATTTGGTGATCATAAAGGCCTTTCCAACCTAAACAAGCCTATATGTCTATATAATACTCTGCTGTACCCCCCACCCATGCCCCTTTCCCCACTTCTGATTGAGCTCATGCTGCCTGGGAGATGATAGTAACAGCTTAATCCCAATCCATGACCAAGAAGACAGGGAACTGGCAATCTGGACAAGATACAAGGTGTCTGGGCTAAAAACCTTTTGTATTTTACTCTTCTAACCAGGCTGAAACCAAAAACATGTGCTTAATCAAGGAAGGTAATTGGATTTCAAGACCAAAACTCGCAGGCATGTCCTATTCCAAATATAACCCAAATGAATAAGAAGCAACTGGATATCTGTGATCCTAGAAGATCAGATACACCTAGCTTCAATTTAGAGCCTGTATTTTAGCTTCTGACATACACACAGCATACGTCCTTCTGACATATGCTTCACACTGTGCCACATCCATTCGCAAAAATTAACATTTCAGGAAATCACGAAAGCTCTACACTCCTTGAAAACCTGCTTTCAGATTTGACTAGTGGTAAGAATATGAGCAGCGGCTGGTTATCCAGAATCACTGGCAGGAGGCTGAAAATCTCCCAGGACAAGTATAATAAATTAATTTCTATTTTTAATGTAGGGTTTAGGAGAAAAAAAATATTTCTCCTAATCTCCCAGTCTCTGCCGCATCCCTTTTGCAGTCCACCAGAATAGCCTATTAATCAGGCAAGCATCAATTATTGTGTTCCATCTTCTTTGAGAATTCTTAATAAAATGTGAATGAAACAGCAAGATCTTCATTATTTTCTCAGTCTTATCTTGACCAACTATCACAGGATAGGTACCAGGTCCTTGTCCTCTTGGTTGGAGATCACTTCGAGACCTTCCTCTACCATGGAACATACTCTCCTAATGTTTCAAAAAGTTGGATAGTCCTTATTAGACTGAACCACACATGCTTGTGCTTGACAATGGAGATCAGCTTTGCTAGTTTTCCTCACTGAAGACCTTAGATTGCAAACCTGATGGGTTCGAAAGCAAGATTTCATATAACCCCTGAAATCAAAGGCTGACTTACCATTCCAGAAGAACACTGACAAGGCTTTCACAGCAGAGCATGTGAATGCGAAGAGGTGGGAGAACGGAGCACACTCACCTTTGTGACATTTGAACCCCTGGCTAGCAGAGGGATGGATGTTTTTTCCAGGCTACTACTTGCCTGAGCTCTGCAGCACTGGAAGACTTCAGGCTGGAGAGGATCCAGAGAAAGGCCACAGTGACGATCTAAGGACTGGGAAGCCACATGAGGAAAGGCTGAGAGCTGGGTCCTTTCAGCCTGATTAGAAGGCTCAAGGGAGATCTTATCAGCATCTTTCAGTATTTAAAGGGTGGCTACAAAGAGGGGGACTCCTTTCTAACTAGGAATCACATGGAAAAGACAAGGGCTATGGGTACAAGTTACTGCTGGGTAGATTCCAATTGGAAACATGAGGGAAATTTTTTCCCAGTATCAGTTATTGGAATAATCTCCCCGTGGAAGTGGGTTCCACCAACACTGGATGCTGTTAAGATTTGGCTGGACAGTGTTGGAACATCTAGACTAGGTCACACTTTGCCTAGAAAGGTTGGGTAAGATGACCCTTGAGGTCCCTTCCAGCCTGGGATTCTAGGATTCACAGGCAGAACAGAAACTGTAGAGGCAAAAGCCCAAGTAATCTGGTTGCGTTCAGTATGGCTCCAGCAGAATGCTTTGAAGGTTAAACACAAGCCAAGGGCGCAGAAACCTAGCCTAGAAAAAATCTTGGGAAACACAGACACTATTATCATCCATTGATTAATTAACTTGGAAGTAGCAAAGTAGCATCACCACTTATCTGAAGTAGAAGGATGGACTAAAAAACAGGCTAAACAACAATTCTACAGAAAAGTCTGGGGGACTGTAGGGTCTTAAGCTTCAGGTTGCATGGAGAAAACAAAAGACTCAGATGCTTTAGAGACAGATTTCCCACCATCGTGCCTTATCTTCCTCCCAACCATGATGTTAAAGACACCCTATTAGCCAAGGTAGGTTTGACCACTTTCAGGACTTTCAATCAAAGTTCTATGGCCTCAAATACTTCCAAATCCCCACCCCGAAAAACAAGACAAGGCCAGGTTGGACAGGGCTGGGAGCAACCTGGTCTAGTGGAAGGTGTCCCTGCCTGAGGTATGGGATTAGAACTGGATGTGTTTTAAGGTCCCTTCCAACATAAACCAGCCTGAGATTCTATGATTCCTAGGGACTTTGGGGTATTTTTCTTCTCAGCAGAAGGACTGTACTTCGTAACTGCAGGGTCTTTGGTGCCACTTTGGTTGTAGGTTGAAGGAGACTGTTTTTCTCAAGGGTTTTTTAACTACTGCAGAACTATCTGAGCAGTTCTGGCATCATTCATCTGTATGTATTGGACGCATGGAAAGAAAATCAGAGCATAACCAAATCTGGTATTCCCAAAATCAAACTAAAAAAACTCTAAGGTTACAAGACATCAGTAAGTATTTTTCTTCTCAGTGCTGTTAGGACAGACCATGTAACACATTTTCAAACCTATTTCTTTTTTTAAGACAGCAAATACAACCCCCTTTTAAGCAGATTCCCATCAGGAAGGGTGATGGTCAAGAGAACTCATAAATCCTGCAAGTGTCCTGGGAAACTCAGCATTTCCTCCATGCACCATGTTGCACAGCCAGTCTTTTTACCAAGAAGCCAAACTGTTCCCAAATTTTGATTCTGAAAGTCACAGAAATTAAAACATTTTCATCAAACCTCCAAATGGTTCTTTGAGGGTAAACTGCTTATTTATGTGAATAGACATTGTCTGCATATAGACTAGAAAACCGTTTACTCTGCAGCACCCCAACCAAGGAGGGGATAAATGGTACTGCCAATTATATCTAAAAAGAAAAATCGTTTAGGCTGCATAGAAACCGAAAAGTAGTCTGGTTATCATACACTTTTTGGGAAACCTGGATATTTCAAACAAGTTGATAACAAATGGGATGTATCACACAAAATACAGAAAACAAAAATCACACTGATAGACAATAAACATTTATTGATCTTTGGCTTTAGAAATCATTCTATTTTGGATATGAGAAATACTATATAAAATAATGGAAGATTGTTTCAGGTTTTTTAAACCTAAATAAAAACAGTCTATGATTTTACAGTGCACAAATGCAAGGCATGCGGAGTACATGCTGGGACACTGAAGTTCTGTATGAGCATCCCCGCAGTAGACATCGAATGTCTGACATGGATCAACACTTTACAAAGGCAAGCAAGTTGGTGGGGCAGTTGATATACAGCAGATATCACAGTTTCTCTTCCATTTGCTGTGGTATTACCATTAGCAACTAGTAGATATAAATTTAATTTTAGGAATATGTACATTATAAAAATAATATTAAATTATAGCATTTCAACAGAATGAACGGGGGAAAAGAAAGTATAATCTTGTTTCACTGTGCAAAATTTACTGACATTAGAGGGATTTAGGTGTCTGGATGACAAACTAATTCTTACTATTTTCACATTAATAAAATGCTGCCTGATACATGGTAACATTAAGCAAGACAGAACCAGCTTCTTAAATGCTCTACAGTAAAACAGGCAATATAATTTCTTACAAATAGTGTTAGGAAATGTTTCGCAAGCTTACTGGAGCAAGTTTTCCCCAAACTGTGTACTACATACAGTACGGATTGCTACAGCCATTTTTTAGAGCTGAAAGCTCAAAGTGCTTTTATAAGCCTCCCTCAGAGGAAGGCTTCCTTTGGTAGATTTGAACCAGCAACAACATCTCCACTTATAAGCACTTCATGTTTAGGATGCATAATTAACTCAGGGGTAGCCACCTGCTGTTTCCTCACTGTTTTAATTTCCCTGCTGAACCAGACCAGGCAGGCTCCACCTCCAGCTCTTGCCGCCCTCAGAAGTAGCTGGAGGGTAAAAGAAGGGCGATTTCACTGTTCAGCACTTCAACAGTGGGTGCTGGGTACAAGGCATTAACTCATGCCTTTTCACTTGAAGCCTCTTTGCACGGTGACAGCCAGCAGTGTTACAATCCAGTTCTTCTTTGTTCTTTTTACCCCAAATCCATACAGATGCATTGAACTTCAGTGCATTTGAGCTCAAGCAGAATCACTTACCTGGCTAAAGTCACCCATGTGACTGCACAACTGGGGCACAACTGACACCCAAGGTGCCACTACAAAACCTTAAGTAACAGTCAGCCCTTCCAGGGCTGTTTTAAGTACTCTCTCTCAGGAATAAAAGAAAGCCTCAGGCACCTCCTCTGTGAAGAGAGGAGTTTGGGTTTGTTCAGCCTGGAGAAGGCTCCAGTGGGACCCCATAACAGTCTTCCAACACCTAAAGGGGCCAACAAGAAATCTGGAGAGAAGTTTCTTACAAGGGCCTCTAGGCACAGGACAAGGGAGAATGGCTTTAACCTGACAGAGGGGAGATTGAGATTAGCTCTTGGGCAGAAGTTCTTCCCTGTGAGGGTGGTGAGGCCCTGGCACAGGGTGCCCAGAGAAGTTGTGGCTGCCCCATCCCTGGCAGTGTTCAAGGCCAGGTTGGATGGGACTTGGAGCAACCTGGTCTAGTGGAAGGTGTCTCTGCCTGTGGCAGAGTGTTGGAACTGGATGAGCTTTAAGCTCCCTTCCAATCCAAACTATTCCATGATTCTATGGTTCTATGAAAACTGAATGCACAGGTCACAGTGGGGTGTTATAGGCCAGTTAGGAGGTGGGCAAAGCTGTTACATTATTATCACAGTAATGGGAATGGAAAAGATTTCTTCAAAATCTTACTTGCCTCCAATGTACAATAACCCATAAACACACATGGACATTCTAATGCCAAAACTAGTAAGTTTATAGCAAATCTCATATTAAGGGCTAGCAGACCGTGCATTTTCTTTCCAAAAGTTAATACTCCATTATGTAGCAAAACAACCACAAATGTTCACACAAGAAATGCAAAGCATGTGTTCTAGAGATCACCCACATTTAGGCACTTTAGTCTACAGTGTACAAAAAGAATGCAACATTACTGTAGGTTGTTTATTATCTGTAGTAGTTGTACCTAAGTATTATCCACATCAACTTAAGGAAAAGCAATTCCAAACACTAACCAACAAACGCTCACAAAGCCCCAACCCAGAACAGAGCATATCCCCAGCATCTCCAACAAGTGCTGCGCTTTCCTGTTCACATATCCCAAAGAACCTCTACAGCATATAGCAAATGGAACAATTTGTTTTGAATCAGCCACAGGTAATGCAACACCAGTCAGGGACGTGTCAATGCAACGCAACAACCATCTGACACCATCTTCACTGTGAAGCATGACATTCTTAATACTTGTAAAGCTGCAACTACAAAAATCATATTTTAACAGTAATTTAGCAATAAGAGAAGCTGGAATTTACATAAATAGCATCAGAGTCTTTCTCATTTGGCAAATACTGAATGAAAGGAGGGAAGTCTTTTCTCCTTAGGTTTGCTCAAGAGCAGAACGCATAATGTGCTTTTCACTTAAATAGACAAGAAAAAGAGACTATTAACAGAAGAGCAACACTGAATTTATGTGTGTTCCCAACAACAAATAAAGAAAGTAAAATATTTACAACTTGGAGGATGTTCCCTGTGCAATTTGCAACAAGTCTACCTTATGAGAGATTTTAGACTTAAATTATTTACTAGCATCTTTACATTAACATTTGCTCACATAAGTGGGGAGACCAAAACATAGAGACTCCTGTGATCACTATTAAAGAGTATTTATGTATTCCTTCTAGAAGACCTTACGAAGTGAAACATGCAAGATTGTTACAAGGGGACAAAGGAATGACTGAAGACAGGAAAAATAAATTGTTGGCACATCATGACATGGGTATGAACTGTATTTACGAAATAAAACTTTTGCTGCGTTTTAATTTGTTCCAGGTTATTATAAAAAAATACTATAAATCCCCATTCTTGAAGCTCAGAACATCATACAGGAAGCGGATTTACAGTGAACAGAGGAAAAGAGAAAGAGGTTCACCTGAAGCACAGATATTTTAAGCCAGGCTTTAAAAAATTCTTAGCAACATTATAAAGTAGAAATGGCCTGCTATTGAGGTTTGTAGAAAGATGCTCTCAAAACTCTACTGAGGTGTGTTTTTACAAACAGCAGTCATACACATAAGCGTGTTGTTGAGAGAAGTGCTGTGAATCCAAATAAAAATTTGTGACTGATGTGTCCCGCATGGAAAAAGTTTCACACATGGAAAAAGTCTGGTATTTACAGGTGGATTTCACCCTGCAATAAAAAACTGCCTACTTGTTAATACTTCAGTCTGGACATCAAGTTTTACAACCAAAATTTAGTGTAAAAGTATTTGACATCTGGTTGCAGGCACTGACATTAATTTAAAAAAAAATTAAATATGATCCATGGTATCAGGATTAAACATAATTTCCATTAAAAACACCACTGAAATCAAAGTTATAAAAAATACATATATACTGGCAGGCAAAACAATGTCCAGTGCAGCATTACTCTCCTGGCAGTCCACAGTGAAAGACTGAAAAAAGTGCAGCATATAGAGATGTCAGTAAATCAGCCCTGAAATAACATCTTGGCCTCAGGATCTCACCCCCCGAGGAAGAAGACCTTTCAGTGTGGTGTTAGAAGGAGACGAGACATGCCATCTATATCAGTGAATGCACTGCCAAAGCCACAAAACATACAGACCTTCATAAAGAAGAAATTGTACAAAAATCACTCCAAAGCACAGGCTGAGTGCTCTACACCAGCTTGCTTAACCAGATCAGACATCTGGCTCCAACACTTGTTGCCTAGATGGTCTTTAAGAGTTATTATCAGTGAGGTCAAAATATTGCTCTTAGTTTACCTTTTGAGATTTAGGCTGCAGATGCCGAAAATAACAGTCTTACATGCTCATAATGGTAAACATTCAGATTTAAAATTTTATTTCGGACACAAGTGATCTGCTGCTGCCTTCCTCTCTTTCAATTGTGGCTGAGCAAGATCTCAATACTTCTCCAAGACAACACACAATTTTCTTTGACCTCATTTTCATTGAACACTTCCATTTTCTCTGTGCACTCAATTCTTCAATCAGAACTAAAACTTTCTAGTAACTCTGTAGTGACAAAATGAATTGTGGGGTTAAGTCTGGGGGTTTGTGGCAAATAAATGTACAAACTGAGCTGTGTGACAAAGCGCAGAGCTTTTTAAAACTATTAAAAATCTTCTCTGGAAAAACAAGCTAATGTTCAAAAGGGCTTTGAGAATAAAGAAGCATTAAGACCTTTTGCTTTATAGAGCCTTCCAACAGCTTTTAAGATTAGATGCTTTCAAGTTTCTATGTGGTACATCCAAGACCTCAATTACAACAATTACTGTGACAAGTACAAAACTTTTCATTATTCGTTTTAAGTCAGTTGACATTTCTCTACTTTCCAACTGTTTTATAGACTGAGGTTATGCTACCCAATTGTGCTGTTGATGTATCCTGGTGGGTTTTTTGTTTGTAGGTGTTTGGCTTTACAACCCATATAAGCACACATCTCTATTCACACATCTCACAGTACTTGTGACTCAAAGGAGAAATGTCATAGGAATGACTTTCCCAAAGTGCATCCCTCTGTATAAAGATGTTCTCTTGCACCAATAATTCTTGTTTATTCCCATCACTTTATCACTTGATTGTTATGCAAAAGGAGTCTGGAAGAACTAAAAACTGTACAGCTAAAAATACCTCAAAACCTGGCAAATCCTCCAGCTTGAGAAGGTACCAAACCAAGACAAGCACTGCCTAAGAACACTGCCTGCAAAGTGGAAGAAAAGGCTTGTTATAATCTGTTCTCCTCTTCTTAATCAACTCCTTTAAGCTCAGAAACAGCCCAAATGTTATGTTCGGGCTTCCCTGAACTTGCTGGAAGACTTGGATTTATCACTACCTTTAATATTTTGTCTAAAGGGACTACCATAATAACAGTGCAGTGTTTAAACAATCATTAATAAGTTTGTTAATAATTCAGCTGAAATTCAAAATTATTTAAACTAATTAAAGGAACTAATCCTTCAAAAATAGATTAAGCCAAATAGATTAATTTAAACCAAAACAATAAAAATCAAAATATAAACCTGAACTAATTTAGTGCCATCAGTCCTTTGTAGGGAATGCAAGGAAAAAGCTGTGTACAGGAAAAAGAAATAAAGCTAACAGTCACATTACTGGAGTAAGAAAGCGAGATCAGAATTAAGGAAGAAATAAGAAATGGAAAGAAATGCTAATTCTCTGTCAAAGGCACCTTTCCTTCTAAAATCTCTCTGAAAGTAAGTAGGTAGTGGGAAAAAGCAAGACTAAATGTTTATGAATACTGAATAAAATCTACTAAGATTTCAGTAACATTTAACCCGGTTTACCATTCCTGCAAGATGATTCCTCCTCCTGGGTGCTGATACAGTTACCCATGAAGAAATAAAAGCATTTGCTTGCCGGTGTTTTTAACGAACTTACAAAGAAGTGAGCAGATGCTGCTTTGAAGCTTACATGGAAGTCAGGACTACCAGGGTTGCTATTTTATTAAAGAGCCACTTTTGAGCATGTCATGTAGTTGTAGGAAGCACTGCTCACAACCACTGCAATATGCTCCCTCTCATTTCACTGTCACCTCACATTTCAAAGGCATTTACTGCAATATTTTAGTTTGTAATAAGCCTCCTAGACTCATGTAAGGATTAAATGGATCCAAAGAAAGACCATCTCCCACTCAGATCAGACTGCTGATCAGGTCAGCCATTCTGCTCTGCAGACCAATGAAACAGCAAGCACGCATCTCAAACTTACAACATCCAGGTGCCCATTTTTCACTGTGATCAGTGAGACATCTGAAGGGTAAGACAGGATGAGCTCTTACCAAAAGCTCTGTGAAGCTCAGCTATGCACACAATCTGCTGAGTGCCACATAACTACAGCTCAGTTTTACTTATGAGCTTCCAAAATACCTATGCCAAGAGAAACTTCGTTACTTAACATTATGTTGATGTCTTCTCCAGTATCCAAAGCTTATTCCCATCCTTCAGTTGCAACAATAGGTTAAATCTTCTCTATAGTAAGCTTCATCAGTCAAGTTCACTGTCAGAGTCAAACTGCCCTATACTGCTTTATTTTCCTGAATAAAACATTAACATTGGATACCTAACTATAACTTAAAAGCTAACCTTATTAATTCTGTTAGTAATGATTCATCTCAAACTAATAGAAAGTGTATCCAGTGTTGCTGGACCTGTCATCATATGTCATTCTTCTCGTCTGAAAGACATTTTCTAGGCATGTTTTGAGGTCTGACTCCATGAAGTCAAGTATTTTCCTTTAGGCCAATTCACACAGTTAAGCCTTTGCCCCTGTTAATTATGAAAAGTTGGTGTGGAAAAAAAAACCAAAAACAAATCAAAGATTGCTGCACCAGTAGCACTGAAATACTACACTACAATGAAACCAGTAGACTCATGCAAGGTGTTCTCAGACATCCCCAATGCATGCAATAAGTACTAGCTGGTGTACAAAATTCTTTCCCTAGTATCAGTAAATGCAATTTAATAAACTAATAAATAACTTAAAAGGCATTCAACATAGTAAGCTATTTATCACCATCTTAAATTGCTGATTTTCCACATTTCATTAAGTTTGTTTTCCCATATGGTAGGTTTGCTACATATTAAACAGTTAAGCTTTTCCATTTATAAATGCTTGTTGTATGCCAAAGCAATTCAGGAGAGAAAGAATGATAACATCAAAACAGCTAGTATTAGTTAAAAAAAACACTGACCTCTGCAAAGTATAACATTAACTTCTTTAAAAAGTTACTGCATATAAATCCCCACTCCTGTTTTGCAGTTACACCTAACATCTGAAAAATAATCATTCTACTTTTTTTTTGCAATAGTTGTATACTTGGAATCTATCCCTCCAGATAAGTAAAGCTTGTAAAGTTAATGCTTTGCTCTTCCTTCCTATAGCTGTTTTATTAAACAGCAAATCTACTTCTGAAGCCAAGAGATACTGGTTGTTACTCTATGGCCAAGTTAATACAGATGAGAGTGGCAAAAGATGATGATCTGACAGAGTAGAAATTTCAAGATTAAGCGTTTAAGTAGATCTTTTCTTTCCAAAGAGCCTAAGTTCTTTAGCATAGCTCAGTACCTTTGTAAAGGCACCAAAACCGAATAGCCCTTTCAACTGAACTTTTAAAACAAAAACCAAAGAAACAAAATTCCATTTTTCACTTTAAAAGGGATCTCGAAATTACTAGATACACATACATCCCTCTCCCATGGCCCTGCAAAACATGTCAGTAATTTAAAATAAAGTTTCCATATTTTATAACTTCATATATATTATATATTTAATATATAATATATATTTATATGTACACTGCACAGATAAATACACTCTCAGTCAGCAGGATTAAACTATTTTGTTTTGAAATGTTTAATTGGTGTCACTACTCTTCTATTGTTTTGTGAATTCAATGAAATTTATCTATTACCTGAAAAGAAATTTAAAAGATCCAAATGGAATCTGTGGATCAATATTAGCACCGATACAGATGGCCATTACTTTAAAATGACTGCAGGGACTGAAATAGCATGTTTTTTATAACTCTTCTCTTACTGCACAAGCATTCCTGCGAAATATTTAGGCAGCAATACCTGTCAGGCCCATACATCTATTCCTGTTAAATTTAAATTTTATACAACTTTCCTTACTGTAATATACAGTATCTCTTTTGTTCTGTTGGATTTTTTCATTTTTCATGGAGAAAAGTGATCAACAACTATCCAACAGATTTTTTTTTTTTTTTTAAATCCCCAATCTCCTTCCATTGTATGGCTCAGTTTCAAGATTTAACTGATAGGCAGCCACAATCACTATAACCAGTACCTTTCTGACACAGTTCATTCACTGACTGTTGATGCTTAGAACACAAAAGTTTTGAGGCTGGCTTGCTGTTTATGGAAACCAAGACACCCAGAAGTCATACTTTTCTGTCACCACCTGCCAAACAATAACATCACTGAGTCCCGATACTATAATTCAACTAGTTACCTACCATTTGGGTAACAAAAAATAACAAACCCAGTTGCGATTTTAACGTTATATGAATATTCACCCTGAGAACATAGAGGAAGTGTTTAAAAAAAATTCTGATATGTTTTCTCTTCATTTACAGTTCTTTTCATCTCTTCTTGGGCACCTGGGTTTGTATCTAGTATATGACTTCATATAATCTTTCTCGGTTGACCTGTTCAGGCAACAGTCAGGTACTGATGATAGAAAAGCCCAAAAAGGCTTGTAGAAAAGAGGCAAGCAGCAATCCACCAGGTGAGGAACGAAAGGAGTCCCCGGAACAGGAGAGGAGTGAAAATATTCTTTAGGCTTCCCAAAGCCATTGTTATTTGTACTACAGTTACTTTCATCTTTCCATTAGCAGGTGGAGACTCAGAATAAACTGAACTGGGAAGCATACTGTTTTCTACTGGAGTGTCAGAATTCAGCTCTGGGTAGATGCCCCAAGAATAATTACCTGTTAAAAAGAAACAAGTAACACATTTTTGTAGATTTAATTTCAAGTTCTGTTATATCTATCACTTCATAAATCATCCTAAACATATTTTTCACACACACAAAACTAGAAGTTTTTATAACTCGGCAAATACTAAATGTATGTCATCCTGACCATACCAGTGAGCTATAAGGATTGAATTTACCTCTTGACAACCCAGCATCCAGATGTGAAGATGTGACATACTTGCCTTGGGACCCCTGTCAGCGCTGGGCATGATGTCTACTCCAGAATGGGATGAATCAGAGTCTAATAGAGCCTACCTCTTTCTGTTGACATTTTGCAAAAAGAATGCCATAACTGCATGGCAGGCTGTGAAAGACATCCCTCACAAGAAAGAAAGAAGAAAAAAAAGACCCCATGAGCGACATCAGCTCTCCCAGCAATGAAATGAACCCCATATCTCACAATTTCCATTCAAAATGTGTACTGAAGACTGAAAAGCTGAAAAAAAAAAAAAAAATCCCTTAACAGCTGCTCATAAGGTTAAACCATCAGTGCGTTATACAGCTCACTTTTAGAATACTTTTTAAGAGACATTTCAACAGAAGAGCATTATTGGCTGCATTGCACAACTTCTCACAAAAAAATCAAACAGGTCAGCATATAATTGAGAGATGTCAAAAGCAGCAACATCAGAATGTTTTAAAAGCTGCACAACAGAATGTCTTATACTGCAGGCAACTACAGTAAGTTTCTGTATTGCAGGAACCTGTACGTTCTAATTTTCTTCAGTAAGCTGAAAATGTAAGTACCCTGCATAGAACAGAACACAGTTTTGTTGGTCCAATTTTGCCTACCTAGTGTTTTCAAGAGCAGAGTTGTGTGAAGGAGCATTACCAATGGTGCAACATACTGCAGTGCAATTACACAAAGATAATAGAATACTCGAGCCACCTGGGAAAACAGAAAAGAGTAATTCATGAGTTCAAGCTGATCAGAGCAAACCTTTATGAACAAGACTAGAAAAAACAAGCAATTTATTAAAAAGAGGGTACTGATGCATTAAAGCTGCTTTAAAAGTTTTCTAGTACATCTTGGCATGTGACATATTGTCTTCAAAAGACCTACTGAAGAAATCCCTATAATGAACTCTAGTTTCAAGATGTTTACAAATCTGACAGAGTTGAAAGCAAACAGCTAAAAGCACTACTTCTGTTACAAGGAACAGAATTAATTTTGCTTCTGCAAACTATGTATCATCATTCAAAGGTTCCCATTTCAACACAACAGAATCAAGCTAAATATATGTTTATATTTTTTGAAGTCCACAGTGATTTACAAACTAAATCCCATTTCAAAAATGAAGTTGTAGTTACAGTCCAAAGCCTCATGAAGCAAATAAAAGTTTGGTTAATATTGCAGTCCTTTTTCAAAAGTGAGGCATTTTTAAGATTTCCAACTGTGAAACATCAGTATTTTTAAAAAAAGATGACTTTTCATTAGTAGTTGATCAATAACAGCATTTAAATGGTCTTTATTGCAGGTATACACTATGGTTCATTGAAATCCACTCAGATTTATCCCTCCCACTGCTCCCAATCTATTCCAACTTTCTCAAAATTGTCACATTACATATTTTATGTAAGCTATTCACTTGAAAGACTAGACCAAATAAAGAAGGAAAAGAGTCATAAAATCAATGGCAAGCAAGCAATGAAATAAAGCTAACTGGATTTTAGAAAAGAAGAGATGACAGAGTGGCAAAAAATATCAAGGCAGAAATAACATTTATGGAAATATCTCTAAAACCTCAAAGGACTTTGTGATGAGTAACCTTAAAAAAAAAAACTTAAGAAAAGGTAGTAAGACACTGATAGAAGGAAAAGCACGAGACAAAACATATTGCAAGGAAATGGATGGAATAAGATAAAAAGAACAAATTAAAAAAGTAGTAATTCCCGTAGGATGACAGATAGGAAAGACTTTACTGGCAGTTCCAAAAGAAGATAAAGCGGACATGGCTAATAAAACAAGACAGACAGGACTTCATGTAGTGTCTATGTCCTTCTCAAAGAGAAGGTATGAAGATAATGGATAAAAGGATTCAGGAAATGCCATATAGAGAAAATAATACTGGTTCATAGACAGGATGAAAGCTCCCAGAACTAAGATTATGTTCTTAGAGCAATGAGCACAATTCTGTCCTAAACCAGGTTCTACTACATGTGTTTCCTAACATTTTCCTGAAGCGATCTGCTAGCCACTGCATTTGCAAATAATTACTGCACAGTCCACTTATGACCTTCAGCTACTCAGTTAAGCCAAGGACAAGATTATAAGTAATAGTGACAATTTTAAGAGAGGAATCTTTGTTTTGTGGCAACTTGCCAATAACTTAAAACAACTGCATATCCATGATATTTCTCTGTACATTTTGGTTTGCCGAATTTCTCTGTCATAGTTCTTTTTTATAAGATATAGCCTAGGAAGCTTCATTCAGATTTCAGCTCTGGTGCCACAGAAGACACAAAAATTTGAACAAAGCATCTGTACAGACAGAACACTCCAAATACATAACCTCAGTGCCACCATACTTACCATTTTCTGCAAATCAACCATACTTATTCTGCCAGCTTCCTTTTTCATCTGATCCACACTTTTCTGGGCTAAATTTAGATAGGCCTGTAAATGATGGCGTATCATACCTAACCGTAAAGCACACAACAGGATTACAATCCACAGCCTGACAGTGTCAAAAGTATCTTCTGACATCCTGTGGATAAAAGAAAAAAAAAAAGGTAAAGCTGTTTTCCATCGGTCACCTACTGCTACAGTTATCTGTATCATCTGTAAAGGAATCTTGAAGCACGCTGTCAAAAATTCTTAACACACAATCTACAGTTATGTTCACATGCAAGTAGGATTCACTTTTGCCCTTCAATTCTCTCTTTACTGACTTCTTAGTAGGCCTATCACAGCATTAAATCCAAATTAGTATCCATTTATCTGTGAACAAGAGCAGCTCGTAAAGGCTTAAATTCTGAGTAATGAAGATATGATGCTAAAACACAAGCTTGCTGAGATAATTACAGGTTTCGAGACACACGGGTCTGGATAGCAAATACACACTTCAGCTGCCTTAGATACCCTGCTGTAGCACAGCCCTCTTTTAAAATAAACCGAGGAACACCTTAGAAGCACCTGGTAAGCCTAGCAAGCAATAAATGTCAGGCAATCATATCTGTTTGAATAATACTGTTCTGAATTATCTAGACTAACAGTGATAATGGCAATCACCTATGCCCCTGATACTATATTTCAGATACCACTCACTCTGAAAATTCCTTTCCCTTCTATTTTTTAAATATTTCAGCTATCAATTTCATATGCATTTCATCTACACATGCATCTGAAGACAAATCACTGAGGTCCATTCTCATGCCAGTGTATCTTGACTGCCTTCAGCGAAACCAGTCCTCCCCTGCACCAACATGTAAAAGGTTCCAGAAAGCGGCAGTGAGGTGGTATTCCACCCCTAGGAAGGAGAACCACTGCTGCCAAGCAGAGGCCAGAAGACAGCATTTTGGGAACCACCACCTTAAAATTCAACACTCTGCAGCTAATTCTCATTCTTCCAAAATAATCAGCTCTTCAGAGCTCAGCTGCAACTTCCACGAGACCTCTGACAGCAGATGCTATTAAATTTTAAGTCTTTCATGTTTCTATGATTTTGACAGGATGCTACTCAAACTTATGGTTTTGCCCTCAATACCCCAGAAAGAATTTTTAAAGGGAATCTTACAAAGGGATGCTCTCTTTGCCCAAAGGTGGGTTCATAATGTAGTCCTTAGTGATTGGTTTTACCCACAGTAGAACCATAAATAAAGGTGCCAAGAAGTTTATATGTAGCAATGTTCTGAAAGAAATAAAAAAAGGGTGGGGGAGGGTAAGTTATTAAATACAAACAATTATCATACTGTTGAAAGTGGGGGTACAGATTGAAAAGGAGAAATCCAAATTTTACAATAGTTGAGAAGAAGTTAAATAAGATTACTTCCCTGTTCTATAGGTATGACATACATTTCAACAAATCAGTAATACTGTATTTTGTAAAATCACACTGGCTGTGGCTTTAAAAAAATGCTCTTAGAATATCTGAAAACTTGATTTATTCTAAACAATCTAACCAAAACAGCTGCCTGCATTAAGCCACAGATAGAAAAGACAAGTTGCCAAAAATTTCCATGTGACGGTATGACATCAAATTGCACTAGCTAATTGCAGTTTTAACATAGAGAATTAGCATCTCAGACAATTAAGATCAGATATATTAAAAATATAGTACTATTTTTTAATTAATAAATTTACTTAGATTAATTTTCATTATTGATAGAGAGCAGGGGAAGCAATTCTCAAAGGTCAGATTTCCCCGTTTAATGAAGCAATGAAGTTTTTTTGCTTAGAAGCTTGACTAAAGGAAATTCGGTACTTACATTCAACTAGATATTCAAACAGAACAAATAAAACAGAAAAGAAAAAAGTCAGCACAGCTACTTCATTTTAGAAGCATTGCACAAAACTGCAGTGTCAATGTAAAACTAGAGTAGTACTCTCTTATCTTTGAGTACAAAACAGAAGAATTTAAAAAAAAGGAGTTAGCTTTCCGGATATTTTTTCCAAAATCCTTCTTCATCTCCAAACTCCACATCCCAATTATTTTTCATTACTAAAATCAAACTAAAAGAGTTGAAGATTTCAGTGCTGTAGATCTGGTGGTCATGGTAGTGTAATGCTTCCTCACTAAGAGAATCAGCTTGCCTATACTTCCATCTCCAACCAGAGGCCTTCTACACTATAGAAAAAATGAGGTAATCAAAAGTTATTCTGAAGAACACAAGTCCTTTCTGATTTCTCATTTCTAAACTTCCTAAAACCATTAAGACACTTGCATATTTCAGAAGATGTCATCATATGTGCATTTAAATCACTGATGAAGAAATAAGCACTGCTAGTTACTCAGTGTTGCTAGGGAACATGACAGCACCAAAGAACAGTCCAAAGCATTCCACTAACTTGTGAAAGTTAGCTTCAACTTATTCAAGACATCCTACCAAGCTAAGGGACTGGAATGTGCTAAGGGCGGCAAGAGTCTGGTACAGGGAGAAGTGTCTGAGTACAGGGAGAAAAGCTGAAAGACTCTGGAAAATGAAGGAATATATATGAAAAGGGTACAAATTGATTAAGCTTCAAAAATATAAGCAGCGAAGGATATTTCTAAATAAAAAAATAAAACCCAAACCTGCTATCAGAATCAAAAAGGACTCCAGATTATTCTTATTCCTTTTACCAAAAAAACCCCTATACCGCTCAATTCCTATATCAATAAAAGAACCACATTAATCATTTCGTGCATATTAAGTAAGTTCACCATCAACCTTTAGGGGTTTTTTTGGCAGTGCTCTCTGGAAGTTAATTCTCCTGTTCTGGAATATAACGGGAAAGGGACCTAGCTTCCTCTGGGGATTTTTCTGGCAGTGTGGGTTTTGTTTTGTTTGGCTTGGTTGGCTTTTTTTTCTTTTTTTTTTTTTGGGGGGGGTGGGGGTTTGTTTGGTGGGGTCCTTTTTTGGGGGGGGCAGTTGGTTTGAGGGAGGAATTTGGGGGCTGGTATTTTTCTGGACAGCTTTGTGGGTTTGGGATGGGGGGTTTTTTTGTGGGTTTGTTGGGGTTTTTTTCCCCCTAAAAGTAGACCACATACTTGACCGCAGACACAATGTTTTCCTGCACCCGTTAGAGAGCTTCCCATCAGTGACATGCTGTCTTCATTTACTACTCCCATTTAGTCACTGACAAACAATTGCAAACAGCCCGTGATGACGTACTCATTGATAAAAACACATCACTAAGGGCAAATACCAACCTCTTTGGGCCAGTTAGAATCTATCATTTGACAATGATTCTCCCTTTATAATTGCATTACCTGATTACATTGATATCTGACCAAGTTTTAATCCATTTAACATAATTTTTACACTGTCCCAGTCCAATAGTCAGCATATTGGTAGACTTTTGAAAAATTGTGTGGTGTTGCATAAAGTTATCTTCAACAACCAGCTCCAAAATCCTCTAAACATTAAGTTAGAGAAGAGTCATTTTTCATAACTCCATTCTAGTGGGTATTAATTACCCTTTTAGTTCTTGATTAATGAACTTCTGTTTCAGTAGGTTTGTATTTCTGCCTAGGATCTCATGTTCACAGATAGAGGAAGATGTTGGAAAATCAGAGGACACTTACAGAAAAGATGTAAGAAATTTTAAAATACTGAGAACCATAAAAACAAAAACCCAGGAACTTTATTTAGCTTATCTGAAAAGAACAGATTAACAAGTGACTGGGTCACAACCTACACATACACAGAAATTTAACAGCAGATACAAGAAGCCAACAGCTTTCAGCTGTACCTGGATGAATTCAACTGCAATAAGTGCAAGTATAACACAGAGTACCTGGCTGTAAATTTACCAAGACTGAAGGACCCATTTTAAACACAGATTAATTTTTAAGATGGGCATTTTGGGGGAACACACAAAAAAAAAGTAGTTTGAATATAAATAATTTCCATATCAGAAAATACAACAGATCTCTTAGGAAAGTGACCAGGCTAAATGATCACAATGGTCTACACTGCATAATCTGTCATTAACATGTATTAAACATCAAAGGCAGAGATCTATCAAAGACATTTGGAGTTCCTCCCTCAACCAGAGAGCGCTGAAGAGAAAGAGTTGGGTCAGAGAAAACATTATTACTACCAGACTTAAGGATAGCTGAAAATTTAAATATTTCCTTAAACTCATTTTAACGTATGACCCTTATTAAATATTCTGGGTCGTTTTATCTTTGTGTCTTACCCTGAACTTATGAAACGCATGATGGTCACCTGGAGGTGGGGTGGAAAAACAAAAATTCCTGTGGTTGCACCTCTACTTCCTGAAAGACATCTTAACTCCGAGAAGATATGATGGGGAAAAGGAAGCAGTAAGCAGAAACATTAATGGTGGAGCTTTTGCAGGAGAAAAGGAAAGCTCCTTTAATTGGGACTCCAATTACAAGGCAAAGAATGTAACAAGATTGGCAGAGCAGAGGTTGAGCAGAAAGAGGCAGGTGGCAAGTCTGCTCAAAAAAAGAAAAGCAGGCAGCAACAGAAGTCTTAGTCACTACCTTCTTGTTGGAATGGTTTGATTTATTTTAAGACATTAAAGATTTAAGACTCAGTAGCATATACCTATGTGCATAGATTTTTCTCTTACTGTGTTATTTTTTCTGTTGCTAAATTCAGAGCATCCAGATGCATTTGAGCCAGTCGCAAGCCAGGGAATGTCAAAAAAGCACCAATAAGTGAACACAGAACAGCCAGGAACAATTTGAAGGTTAGTTTAGACACAGGACCCCTAAAAGAGAAGAAAGGAAATAAGCATTTTCTTGGGGAGAAAGTTGGGGGGTAGGGTATCAGAGACTACTTTCAACTCAATAGTATCTAACAATTAAAGAAGCAAACAGTATCATATAGTCCTACTCTGGAATAACAGCATTATTACAAACCAATCAGGAGTTAAAACAAAAAAGGTCAAATATTTATTTCCCAGACAAACAGCAAACCTAAGCTATTGCCTATAGACATTAAGTTTGTTAGTACAGACCAAAAAAGTAATTTTAATTATAATTAAGAGCAAATCATATAACAGAAATCTAATTGTAATGTTTTTGAGAGGAACAGATGCATCATGTTTAATTAGTCAAAGATAAAAATGGATATTTAAGTTATGCTAATTACGTTCTACCTTTACCCATATAAAAGCTCCATCAAACACTCATTACTGCAGTTTTTCACAGAGTAATTTAAAACATACATGTGGACAATTAACTCTTCCAAATGATGAATGTAGTTTGCTTTTATGAATTACTGAGTATATGAAAAAAAATCAGGAAAAAGAAATATCCAGGACCAGATGAATTACAGAATTAACAAACACTGGATTACACAAAAACAAAAAAACAAAACCAAAAAACACACACCACACACCCCCCCAAAAAAAAACAACCCACAAAAAAACACAACAAAACCATAACCAACACCAAAAAACAAAACCAAAAACAACCCAAAAAAAACCCCAAAACCAAAACCAAACAATACATAACTAACACAGATTAAAGGGAAACAAAAATAAATCTAGTAAACCACATGAGTTTCAGATTCTTTCTTAATCTTTGTCATATACATTACCAAGAGACACTATCATAAATTCAACTGCTGCTGTAAACAGCCAAAGCATTGCAAAAGTTAAAAAATAAACAACAGGAAAAGTAATGCAGAAGTTAACAATCTTGCAATAGCACAGGAAAAGCAAGGTGAAGAAAACCCATGGAATTCAGCTAAGGGTCTCCCATGAGTTCCTTCATAAATGACATACTAGCTTAAGGAAACATCCATTCCTCGAAAATAGATTCCATAGTTTCTGCACAATGCTTGATGACTTCCATGAAAAACAACCAAAATGCACTTCCACAGAGATGACACACCCCATGAATGCATTTAGAGCAAGTGTGTAACGGAAGAATTGTAATCAAAATCCATTTCGCTATATACAAAAGCTGTCTAAGATAGCAACTGCATATTTATGCAAAATTAGAACCTACAGCATGTTCCTTCAACAGTCTGTTCAAAACTTGGATGTCCTGTAGCGAGCAGATGTTTTTGCGTAATAGTAAAATGCTATGACAACCTGAAAACAGGACTGAACACCAAAATTTGCTTTCAATGTCAACTTTATCACAAGCTCCATCTGTAGCTTTTGCACCCTCACCCTCCTGCATGTGACTGGCATGGCAAAAAAATAACCCATCACCTGGTTTAAGCAATACTTACAAAGCTGAGGGGAACTACCCTGAAAAAAATCTTCATAATTTTGAGCTGTGTTTTATGAACTACAACCAAAATGTCAGGGTAGAAACTATCTCCAAATTAAAAACAGAAAACACAACTGCAACTTAATTAACCTGTGAGTACTGATGAATTATTTACATTAACTCAACTCTTCACATTACTATAGAAATTTCAAGTATGTACAAAGAGGAAAATATGCAAAACAAATGCTTGCTAAGAAAGTCCAAGTGCTTCAGTTATAAATGCACACATAAACCAGACAAATATATTTCCAAAACTTACTGGGATTCCAGGCCCTGCTTTTCAAGAAATTGCATAGCACTTTCGGAGAAATTTGAGAATCCTGCAGAGACACATATATCTATTTTATTAGTGTACAAGTGAAGAATCTCTTTTTGAAATAAAACACTACATAAAAGTTATTATTTCAAACAAATTTCCCTTCTGTCTAGCATAGCTCTTTCATATGCCATATATTATAGCCACATATTGCATTACAGCTAATTAGCATGCAACAATGCAATAAAGTTTGATTATTAACCTCTCTGGTATTTGTACACTTCAGGAACATTAATTATTTTTTACAAATATAAGTGTTTGGTCTGTTCTCTTTTTTTCCAGTAAAGGAGTTTCACTTTACTATAAAAAGGCAAAATAGGTTAAATGTAAAACTGGAAGGCAGATATAATTAACAAAACAAACAACCTAGGCAACTACTACACTATTTAAAATAAGCGGCGAAAACATACAGGATGTTCTTCAGAATCTGCATTCGGAAGCAGAATTTCTTAGAAGTAGAATTTCTCGCAAGTGAATGAGAGTTCTTTTTAATATAAATATTCTCAAAAACACCTAAAAGTCTGGAAATAAATTTTTCAGGTCATGCAATCACTAGAGGTGTTGTGAACACTTAAGAAAGGAGTTACCTGATTCCAGTCCAAACTCTAGATAGTTTTCTGTCACAATGAGAATTGCCATTGCTTTCACAAAGAAGAAGAAACCAAAGGTGACACAGACTGATCTTTCACCTCCATCCTCTACTTTGAAATAATGGGTAGTCAATGAAAATAGTACCTTGCTTCACAACAAAAAGGTCAAGGAAAATTAAGTTTGTAAAATAACTAAATTTAAGAAATATAAAGCTGTATTTTGGTCATCTACACTAGGGCTGTTCTATGATACATAATTATTTTACTTTTTTTTTTAAGTAAGGTGCTCAGCCAATTTCAGCTTAACATTACAGAAGACTGTCAAGCAAGATAATCACATAATGGGTAGCCAGGAACACATTACTCTAGAGTATAGCTTTGATTTAGGCTTGCTTATTTATAGTCAACTGCAGCAATATCCACAATCAACCCAACAGAATTAAACCACAGTTTAAACAAACAAGTACCTAAATATGTCAGATCAAACAAAAAATAAAGACAACCATATCGTCAATGGAAATTATTCGTAAGAATGAAAAATATTTCATCAAACTAGCATAACTCAGGGTTTAATAGATGAATTTCAAAATGAAAATCCTACTTTTGAATGCAACAACTGTGATGGCAGGGAAGTGAATAAACATTCTTAACCACAGAGGAGCCATACATATTCTTCCTGGATGCAAGGTACAACAGCAAAACACAGCAAGAACCTGGTGCTCTAACAAGCAGTTTTACCCATAATGGGATAAAATTTATTAACTATTTCTGCACACAGGGAGTGTAGACCTGCCTCACAAAAAATTGTGATGATTGTTGCTTAGATTATTACATTTCTATTTACTAAACAGAAAACATATGAATGATGAAAGTTAGATTTCTCTACTTTCACATGCATGTCTTCGGAATTTTTACCTATCAAAGACAGTAAACAAGCACATGGTCTAGTAGTATGCAGGAAAGCTATCCCATGGTTATCTTGGGGAAACAAAAACAAACAAAAATTAAAACCCATTATAGTCCAGTATGATATATTAAGTCCTTTCACGTAACCCTAGTGCCACAAATACAAACATCTAAGACATCACCTGCTCTGTTATAAAACTGCTTTTAAAATGCTTATTTTGTACACTCCTTTTTAACACTTTTCTAAACATAGAAGTTATCTCCAAAGTCAAACAGAAGATTTGTATTAACTTCTCTTATTACTGCAGCCCATTACAACCGTGGGCTTTTTTTTTAATGGCATGCAATTTCCAGTCCATATAAGTAGCTGGAGATCACTCCAGACATAAACCGCTTTGAAAAAATGAAAAAAAAAAAAAAAGGAAAAAAAATGGTTTTAAGCATAAATTGTACCCTTTTTTCAACTATGCAATAACATTCATTCATATTTGCACTTTTTTTCTTAACGCTGGAAGTGTTTTCAGATGCATACTGCACGAAAACACATTTAAGAGTATCTATTCAGTAACACATATGAAGAGTCATCAGTTAAACTCTCAAGAAACTCTATGATTGTGCAACATTGCACTTCATTAGCCAGCACATATTTAACATACACGCTGCTGGATTTCATGCATATGCAAAGAGGTACTCAACGCACACAAGAAAGTGACCTAGGGACAGCATCTAGTAACTCTAAATTAACAGTAATCAACTTTAGTTCCCTTCATAAATCACAGAAAGAAGACACACAGCTAATCCAGAACAGAGGTACATAATAGGTCATACAGACCATGATCTGGAAAGCTCTGTTTCTCTAATGCATTCTCAAAGCCAGGCATCTTTTAACACCCAGGGACATCAATCACAAATTGAATGTACATTGATTCAAAATCTTGAAGTTATACAAAATACTTTGTGATCAATAGCAAAGAGATTTATAAGCCCTAGACACTTTATTTTTAACTACGGATTGTGCTGAAAGCATGTGGAAAATGCCATCAGAAGAAAGGAAGCATACTGACAGTAAATTCCAATAACAGTACAGATTCAGTACCCAATATATCAATGAATGCTTATGCAAACTACATGTGACTGAAACTCTCTGTTAGTCAAGGTAAGCACTGCTCAACAACTAAAACATCAGTGTACTACCGGTGTTATTCTCAGACTAAAGCCACAGAGCACTGTACCAGCTATCAGGAAGCTACTATCCCAGCCAAAACCAGGAGAGCCACTAACAACAGCACTTCGGGACCAGCATTAATTTCCAGATTAATTTCTGGATTTTTTCTGAATATCTACACCATGCACATTAAAAAATGCTAATAGTGGGCTACTGCACTGAATCAAAACATCCGTTTCTAGAAGATACAACTGAAAAAAATTCCAATCTTCCAACTTCGCTAAGCTTTTGTTGGTCATTCTGTCAGCCAAATCCTTAGCACAGTCCTTAGTACAATCTACAGTACACGAAACAGAAGAAACATCTGCCATCAAAATGAAAAATTGACTGCTTTCAATTGAAAATTTGGAGTCAATAAAATTTTTCTCACACATTATGATTAATAATTTCTGGTCTCGACATACTGAATTAGTAAATAGTTGCGTACATTTTAAAACATTCTCAACATTCCAGAGGCCTGATGTCACAACACATGAAATGAGCCAGTTCTCTTTTGACATCTCTTTTCACCTGCCTAGGCTCCCATGATCACAAGGATTGTTATTAATACCTCTGTATTTCACCCTTTGCACCATCCTCCTTCATCCAAAAAGCCATAATGCTTGCAATAATATTAATGTATTTATGGAGATGCTAACTCTAATGTAAAGTTTAGACCGTGCTTCCTTCCACATTGCCACTAACCCCCCAGACTGCACAAGTTCACACTACTTCATCACACCAGTGCAGGAACCATACAGGTAATTACGTAAATTCAATATTAGGAAGCAGTGACTTCACAAGGATTTATACAAAATCACCTACTTTGTGCAGAAGCCTACAATAAAAACAAGGTCTATTTAATGCCACAGGAAAAGGTAAGCAAATAAAAGTTGTCCTAAGTCATAGAAAACTAGTTCTGACCATTTGATCCCTTTGTATGATTAACGACTCTTAAACTACCTAGTACTAGGTTACACCTGTAAACAAGTTTCTTATTTTCCAGAATTTATTTCTGCCTGTCAGGCCATTATTCTCTAGACTTTCCCAAATCTGCATATTTTTTTAGAAGTGGCTCATGAATTTTAAACTTTATCCTCTCTGAACTTTCTCCCACCCCAACAAACTGACAGAATTCCTTAAGAATTTTCTGAAGTATACTGCCCGTTACCAAAACCTCAAACCAATATTGGTTCCTTAGACAATACATGCCTAGATATAAAAATGCTGAAGCACGCAACTGACTGTTTACAGCTTCTACATAAAATTCAGATTTTTGCACATGACCTTTTGCTTTTAATAACTATTCTATTGGATCTTATTTCCCTTCTAGTCATCTAGGAAGGCCAGCAAGAAAATATAGCTAATGTGCTTCTAACATACAGGGAATACTAGATATATTTCAACGTCCTCCAGGTCCAAATGTGCAATGAATTCTCAAGTGCTTCGGACACATGAGAATAAAAAATGAAAATGCTGGTTTAGGCTCAAGTTATGTAAAAATAGCAGGTGAGAAAGAAATAATAAAAAAAAAAGACTAATAACTGCTTGCATGTTCACACTACTGAGGCAGAAAGCTTGCATTGACAGGCAACTTCATCTTTTTTACTTTCCACATTTGGTTCTGCTCTGAATTGATGACCAAATGAAAGCAGTAATTAGGACTGTATTCAAATACCACTCTAAGAAAGAATTATTGCAGGGGATTTTCCTACAATATGTAATTCACAAGTCTGTTTCACCTAGAGTTGCAATCACTGCAGAACTATTTAAATTGGCTACAACTGAGATTTGGCTGCCACCAATAAATTTAGAGTGCATTGTGGCTTCAGTATTTGAAGCTTGTTTTTCCATTAGCACTATTAACCTCCCCCTCATCCTCAAAACAGGAGTCAAAAGTGTTAGCTTTTATTTCTGATTTCTTAAGCAATAGGTGGTTCTCCTTCCCCCTGCCAACATTAAATTAGAGTTCACAACTTCACCCAAACAAGACAAAGACTGTAATACTGCTATAATGTCATTATAAGGTGCTTCAGAGACAGGCACTGACTTTCCTGTCACTCCATTTAGAAAAAAACACCTTTTGAACTGTGGACCTCCCCACTGACAAGTCAAAGGAGAAATACCTCATCTGGAGCAAGCTACAGACAGTCTTTATTTTCTCATAATGTGAGTCAACTCCCTCTTTCCAGCAAGCTCTTACTCATTACATAGAAAGTTCTGGGTATCATTTTTACTTCAGGATTGTCCTGGGTTCAGCTATAGCAGTCATTTTTCTCCTTTTCAGGAGCTGGTGCAGTGCTGGGTTTTTGACTTTCATCCTGGGAACAACACTGATAACACCAATGTTTTTAGTTGTTGCCCAGTAATGTTTACTCTGACCAAGGATTTTCTGAGCCTCATGCTCTGCCAGGGAGGACGGTCACAAGAAGCCCAGAGGAAGAAGAGACAGGACACCTGACCCAAACTAGGCAAAGGGGTATTCCATACCACAGCACGTCATGCCCAGTATATAAACTGGGGGCAGTTTCCTGGAAGAGCTAGATCGCTGCTCAGGTCACGCTGGGTATCAGTCGGCAGGTGGTGAGCAGTTATTTCTTTCTTTGTTATTTCCGTTATCATTACTATTACTGGTGGTAGCAGCAGTGGCTTGTGTTATACCTTAGTTACGGGATTGTCCTTATCTCAACCTGTGGGAGTTACATTCTTTCGACTCTCCTCCCCCATCCCTCCAGGAGCAGAGGGAGGAACAAAGGAGGGAGAAGCGTATGAGCGGCTGCGTGGCCCTGAGTTACCGGCTGGACTTAAACTGCAACTACTTAGAGAAATAATTCCTGCCCTTATCATAAAGGCAGCACACATTTTAATAATCATTAAGTACAGAAAAGCAGTAACCATACCCAGAATAGTTAGCCAAATATAATCAAGCATTAGAGTCCAAAGGTTTTGTATTACACCCCCAGCTACTGCTAACAGCAACAAAACCCAATCCAAAATCCCCACGCACAACACAGTAAGAACCCTTACTGAAGAACATGCATTTATACAGAGGAATCAATTTTGAATATTCAAGTGCTGTATCAACCCTAACTTAGCACTTTACCTGGCTGTCAGTTGTTGAGGGTACAGAGGAGTTGCAGAAACTAATTTTTTAACTCATCTTTCTACAACCTGCACTGCTGCAGACCCTTATGCAATTCCACTGCTTTGAAGACCTATCAGGTCTTCAGAAGGCAACTGTCCTCCCTAAGGCATAGATCCGGACTGGTATGCGGAACAGAGTTAACTACTGTGTGTGCAAGCACTCATGTATGATGTTGCATTTTCCAGTAAAAACCAACATAACAGTTTCTTACTTTTATGGTCAAATATTGGCTGCTTTTTTCCCCTCAGTCACAGAGGGGAACTCAGCTCTTCACAGAGCTTCCAAACCATACCACCTCTGCTCCCACAGCCATCTACACGTTTTATTTTCCATAAACCTCACAAAAGTGTTTTGAATATCCTTCAAAATTATGAATTCATGCACATCCCTTTGCCATAAATTAGTATACAACTTACTATACTACTTTGTTCAGGAAGAATCAGATTGAAGACTGAAAACTTAAAGTGTGCAATAAATTGCAATAAACTGCACACTTCTCCAAAAGTTGTAAATACTCTCTGTACAAAAATCTATTTCTGAATACCAAACTGGGCAAAATAAAATTAGTTTAGAACCACTCCATGCTACAGATGAGCACTACATGTAAGTCCACACACTTCATTCTCCATAAATGGTTTGGTACTAATATTAACAAGTTCTTGATTCCAGCACGTACAGCATATACATTACCCAACCACAGCATTAGTTTACACACTCCTTTTTTCAAATGTAGATATGTGTATCCTGCCAATCAACAATACAGACCTTTATATGAATTGTAGGATAATGTGGACTGTTTGGATCAGATAAAGTCATTTAAGAACACAGAGAAGGATACACTGCAAAAGCCAGGACAAGCAGACACCACACTACGCTGATATTCATTTCTTGTGAGGGCTTCACAATGCTGTAATAGGCTTCTGTCACCACATACACAACTGTAGCTGCAACAGTGAAATCCACCAACCACTGATATTCTGGAAAATAATGCAAGGCTGAAAAACATAAGTTTGCAAATGTTATTATTTGTGTAATTATATTATGGCAGTTACTGACATATATAGAATGGACTGACAATTACAAAATGCTTTCAATTGATCAAGGTCTAGGCAAGACCATCCAAGAGCAACAACCACAAAAAAGCCCACTTTTTCAACTCAGCAGTGAACTCAACTGTTCATTTCTGTTACTTGATATTTGATTATTTCGCAGATTTATAAGGCTACAAGATTTTACTTTTTTATCATCTCAGCTTTTACACATTAGCATCCTAAACTCAAAAAAGCATACTTTATTTAGATGTCAACATCACAACAGAAAATGGTTCTCCAGCTGAGACTATCTGCAATTCCAGATAAAGAGTTTTTTACTCTCTGTTAAAGGGCTAAAAACTCACTGGCAATCATTTAAAGTACTACATATAATTGCTTCCTCTTTTTGTTTAAAAAAAAACCCCAACATCTAAGATACTGATGGCCTGTTCTTCCAGATATTGTTACCATCTCCTGTACAGCAATATAGGAGAAATTACTATGTAAATTCCACTGTAAAAATTCTGGGGATAATACTGCGGTTGCATGCAGGCTGAGTGATTTACAAAGTCAGAGCTCCTACAGGTACTGGAAAACTGCAAAGAACATTTTGTGACCTGTCCCCCCCAAAGACTTCTTCCTACATCTACATGGTTAAAAAGTCACAAAACATAGCGAGGACTTGTGTTGACAATAAGCTACCTGATGTCAAATATATGAAAATGGCCAAACTCGGGTATTTCCTATACTTACTCTGAAATGGCTACCTGGTTACAGTCAACAAAAGCTTGCATACTTTACACTGTATCAGTATCTGTAACTATTCTGGGAGAGAGTTAAATGCTGTCATTTCAAGCAAATAACATCAACTGAAACCTGTGAATGCATTAGTTATTTATGTGCCAGCTTTAAAAAACTCTGCATTTCTGTTAAAGGTATTTTCTACACTCTTTCCACTAATTTAAGCTGAGAAATCTTTTCCTTAAGACTACGCTTCTTTCTATATTTATGCATAGAACAAATGCATATAAAAAAGTAGATTGGAAGAAAATGCGTCACATATACATACATATCCATATATGTCTTTTCCACAACAGAATGACTGGTTATGATTAAGGAAATAAAAACTACCATATAAAACCCAGCAACTTCCAAAACACTTGATGCTACTTATTTCTACAAGATTACATTTTTTAGCATTTTAGCTCAATGCTTATGATGTGTCATTTACGATTTCTAAGCATTTTACCTTAATGCTTCAGATGTGGGTTGAAAGGTCTGGGTTTCAATACTACTGCACATTCCCTATTTTAGATGAGCAGAAAATACATGTTTCAACATCTGCTGATTATCATTATCTTGTAAAAACCTATGATCTCTATTTCAAACAGACCACGGTGTTGTCTCATATTTCTGAGGCTGCCTGATGCAAGAGATGTGCTTTATGCTGGATTTCACCTCCTCATCCTTTTCCATAAAACTGCTATTAAGACATCACCCATGGAACAAAGGAGATTTAGCTCAAATTCTTGCCTTCTCATTAAACTTTATTATCAGTTGTACTTTTATTCATTCATAGTCTATAACAAAAGATACTCCAACATTCATCACAAATAAACACTTGACAGAAAGAATCAGGATATACTTGAAATAAAGTACTATTGTCTGCATCCACTTATTCTTACCAATAGTGTCCCTTTCAGTCACTGATTTTGTTTCCAGATGAAGATCAATGTCTTTTGGAATGGTTAGGGGTTTGCTTTCAATATGACCATTATATTTTCTGAAAAAGTAAATAAATTAATAGATAATACACACATGGATATGACAAACTTTCAATATGTAAACACAGTCCAAATTTAATAAAAGGCAGATCACTTTTTTGATAAATGCAAACATCTATATCTATCTAGCTAGAAGCACTAATTCAAGTTCAAGTTTTGAGAAACAAACAGGTATGTCAAAGCCTCCTAGCTTTACCTTGCAAGGCTCTGACAGACTGCTGTGGTGTGGGTTTAAATGGCTTCTATATGTTGCATCCTGAGCATGTACTAGGACAAGATCCAACATTTATTTCAGCTCACTCATTTTTCTCTGTTCAGGGAGCTACAGGGTGTTGTAATAAGTTCTCACAGTCTCAAAAAATTTGTGACACAAGCGCAGCCACAGAGCATAATGTATGAACCTTGCCATATCGACAGCCCAAAGGAAAATCAAAGCTAAACTGAAAGTTCTTAACTGAGGCCTAAACCAGGATCCTGAAGGACAGGAGTGTTAAAAGTCTTTGGACTGAAAATAAGTGGAAGAGACAGACAGACTTGGCAATGTTAATTTATTGAGTGCTCACTGGAAATGACAACAAACAGTAATCTACCTCAGAAGACAGCTGATAAGTCAAAAATAAAACCCAAATTTCCCAAAAAAAAATCAGTCCTTTTTTGTCACAACAGGATGTTTAGCAAAGTACATTACACAAACTGGCCAACAGATGCTTCAGAGATCCATCCTACTTGCCATCAAGCAAAGATAATTTTAAGATAGCTTTCTAATCAAAAAGGACGGGTGTAGAAATACCACAAAGTTGTTGCAATTCATACCCTGCTTATAAAAATAAATATATATGTATTTACTATAGTGTTACTGTATTATCATACAAAGATCCAATACATCTTGAAAAGAAATAATCCATCATGCTCTCTTCGGGGAAACAGACAATGCTGAGTACATCATGATACCACGCCATGGTTTAAAGCTGTGTTCCAGGTTTTTGCCACTTCTGCAGGGCACAACAGAGATACACTGGCACTTGATAAACAGTGACACACAGATTCATTTGCTCCTATCATACAGGTGGCTACTTGCTTATTCAAACAGAAGGAATGAGGCAATCAAAAGTTGCTCCTCACACTGCTAAACCGATTCTGGCTTCCAGCAGTAAGCAATTTGAGGATAACCAGAGCCAGGGATTGCATCTTCTGAAACCTGAAACTGACACTCAGAACTGACATGCATTTCCCTTATCTCACTCTGAACCAATATGAGATTTGTTGAGCTCCGCAGCGTCTTGTGGCACCAAGGCCCACAATGTGGGTCCAAATAGATAAGTCCTTACATGTACTATACAAACATTACTCAGTGCCTCCTTGAATAACATGTTTACTACTCCCTATCCACCCTCTGCACACACTGGACACATACCTGCTGCAAATGCCTCCACAAATGCCTCCTTCAGATGCTTCCCAGACTAGTTAGCTATACACTTCTGTTCCTTGTGTGGAAGCCTTTACTCTAGCTACCATCGCTCCACTTTTCCAGCCCTACTCAATCATCTTTGAAATACTAGTATGTATAAACAAAAGTATGTCTTAATTGTAAAATGACCGTGTTTTCCAAATATCTGGTTAGTACTAACACATCTTTAAGGAATCATTTTTCATAGCAGAGATACACGTAAAGACCGTAAAAGATCATATATTTGGAAAAAAAAAGTGCAATTTCATCTGGAGAACTCAAAAAATACCAACACCAGAACCTCCATTTTCCTGAAAATAAGACATATTATTAGACTTTAAGCTGAGGAAAACAGGATGCTTTTAAAAAAGCCTGAACAAGATCAACTGGCTGGATGGCCACATGCAAAGAGTGTGCTCAATGGCTCAGTGTCCAGCTGGAGACCAGTAACGAGTGGTGTCCCTCAGGGATCAGTGTTGGGACCGGTCTTGTTCAGCATCTTTGTC
>JANRGW010042378.1:0-21746 GCA_024733675.1 Psilopsiagon aymara
CTGGGAGCCACCCCCCTGTCTGCGGGTCCCGATCACCGCAGGCAAGAGGAGGAGGCGGGGATAAAGGGCCGGGTGATCGGTTCCCCTGTTTAACTCTTCTCCTTGCGGTCTCGTCTCAATCCCTTGGGCGTCTTCCGCGAGGAGATGAGAAGGGAGGGTGGTGCTGATGGAGATGGTGTTGGGATGCTCCGTCAAGGGGGAGCAGCAGGGTCCCCGAGGCTCTCTAAAAGGAGGTTGATGGGAGCCGGGCTGTCTCTGCCAGTGATAAAAGCGACCGAGGTGGATTAGCCTCTGCTCATTTGTTAAACTCAACGCTGACCTTTGTGACTAGGTACTGTCGGCAAGGCTTCCCATCACGAGAGTGCTGAGAATGAATTAATTCTCTCCCTCCTCCCCTCCCCAGCATTGATTACTACTAAAGCAGTGTAAAAATGGCAGATTGATTCTATATTTTCACATATTCATTTATTATACAGGTACACAGAACGCAGCTATGCACCAGGACTCCAATACTAATAGCACTATAAACACAAGCTAGGGATAACCATGTCCGAGGGCTTTATGAATTACGTATAAAAGATTACAGATAGAGAAGGAAGCAGTGAAACAACATGAGCCAGTATGACAAGCAGCGAACCGGGCACAGCATTGCATAAAGTACTGAACTACGTACTGTAATACATAGCCTTTTGCTAAAATCAGCTTTGAAGGTACCTGGAGACAGCAGTATGAGGAAATAGTGGGAATGTGACTGTGTATTGATGGTCTTTTCAAAACTGCCAAATGACTCAGAAACATGCATCCCATTTATTTTGACAATCCCACCTGAAATGAACTAAAACTAATATATATATATACATAGATATATATAAACCCAACAGCAGTGACATGGAAAAATTACACGAACAAGCAGACAAAACCAGCACTGATAACATATGAGTCTAATTTTCTATTAAATCTATCAAAGTCATGGAGTAATAACGAAGCTCTTGGTCTTCATCATGAAAGTATTTAACAGCCAGGGCTGTTGGCTAAACAATAATGAACCTTCTTCCCTCCTGCAAAGAGCTTTCACTGAGGCACAAGATAGACATACATACTTCCACATGTCTGCTGATTTAATTCTGTAATGTAGAGACAGCTGAACTGGCTGGTGCAGACAAATCAGTGCCTGTCATTCTCAGGTCCTCTCAGATACCTTTTTCTCAAGGTGCCATTGTATTTGCCTCACTCTCCATTCAGGTACCAAACTGATTTCAGCAAAAGGCTACACACAGCTGTTCATAGTTTAGCGCCTGCAGTAACTTTGTACCTAAGTACAAAAAAATCCTCAAGTGTGAATACAACCCCATCCACGTCACTTGCTGACATAATTACTGACTTGTTTTAAAAGCTCTTCAGTTTCAAACAACTGCCTAAAATTTAACCTCAGAAAAAGATGCTGATCTAGGCTCCCCTGTGGTCAATTCACACAGCCTTTACCTTTACAACCTAATCTTTTCCAGATGCTCTTTAAAATCATTATCTACCGATTCTATAGATTCTCTGGCAGACTTGCTGCTTCTGATGCATTTGAAACATATGTTAGCCATATAGCTTAATGCATATTAGGAAATAACCCACAGGTATTAAGGTCTCAGCATGGGATACACATTTGGGCAGAATGAAAATAGAATACGTTTTTCTTTGAAGTACTACGCATCTACAATTACATGATAAAGTGCAGCCCTTAACAAACCCTCCTCCCTACACAATTAAAAGATCCCATCAAAATGCTGGGGTTTTTTCTGTATTAAAAAGGATTTAAGTCACTAAACTGAGAGACCAAAGGCTGAGAAATTCAAAAGGCTACTCATGAAAACTCAATTCAGACATCTTGTGCATATGCATTGCAACTCTATACTTAACGATAAGCTTGTCTGCAGAACACCAGGCTCCATTTGCAACATCTGAAATTATGTAGTGGCAAGCACATGAGACTGGCTAACGACATCTCCTCTCATGTTCCTATGCATTTATTTCTCTACTTTCTAGACTCTCCTCTTCATTCTTTATCATCTCTCATGTGGAAATTTCTCTTTCCCTGGTCTGTCTGAGACTCTTACCCTTAGATAATGACCTTAGTAGAGAATGAGGCAAAGACTTTTATCATAGGGGTGCAGAGATTGCTAATTACTCTTTCAAAGGTTATTTGTGATTTTTCCTCAAAGATGAGAAAAAATGAAGAGAAGGAATACAAAGACAGGAAGAAAGAGAGTGAAAACCAAGGAAACATAAGTTTCCAGGTTGAAAGGGAAGGGAAACAAGGAATTGAGGTCAGTCTTCATGATATCATAGAGCTACCTTCTTACAAAGGATCAGCTCTCAAATTACAAGCTTTTCAGAGAGAGAGCTGAAGATGAAAGCAAAAGGAAGGCATTAAGTTGCCTGATGTCTTGGAGGGGAAGGCTCATATGGTATCTATAAATAATGCTGCACTGTCTCAATAGACATTCTGGAAAACTGATGATTGTTTATTAAAAATGTAGCAAAATCTCTACTTCTCTTGGAAGAAGGCCTCACCAGTCAGAGCCATTGTTTCCTCTCGATGCTAGGTATTACAAAGAATGTTTGCCAAAGAAACTTGTCAGCAGCTTATTGTCTATGGAGACACTTTAGAGGTACTCATGAGTTAATAACCTCCATCTTCAGTTGGTGAATTTGGTCTTCACATAGAATCGTAATGTTACCTCAACCTGTAATGTTGTTTTAAAAAGTTTTCCAGCAGAATTAACAAGAACTGGAGCCAGTGGTGGTTGTGGCATTATCAGTAATTTAGCATTATTATAGTGGACTAAAAGCAGTACTTTCACTTCATGGCAAATTTTAGACCTGAAAGAGGCTAAATCAATACCTATTCAATTTTATTTTTCTTTCTTTCTGGAACATGAAAATTCAAAGAAAATTTGAGCTACAAAAACATACTATTTCCTAAACAAAGTAGGGTCCCATAAGGTTTAAGTTCCCCAGTGAAAATCAGTATAAGCATATTCTGTTTGACAGCCAACTTCAATATTGCAAAACTTGCAGTTGTGAAGCAAGTGCCTAAAAATGGCAGTTGCCCTCCTGCATGCTTCAGTCTTTAGAGACTGACCCTTTCCCATACACTTTCTTTTCAACCAGCGGTACTAGAAACTTGGTTTCTTAAATAAAACTCAGATTTTCTGCTTCTTATTTGCTTGCAGTAGTTTTGATCAACCAAACTGTGATAATACTGTGTGCTGAAAATGCTGCAGGGTATAATGGACTTGCCTTGAATAGGAAAAGAAAGCAGAATTAATTTATTGAAGGTAAGGCATGTTACAGTAAAAGTAAACACTCATGACTTGGGGGACATAACTGTGCAGATAGTTTTTTGCATAGGCTTAGTATGCAGGCAAGCTCATGTCATGGGAGATTTTTAATGCGTGGCCTTCGTAACCTACCACGCTGAGCTGCTGTGGGGATTAGCTAGTTAAGATTTGTAAAGTGCTTTGAAGATTATAAGGCATTAAGTTGCATAAGTGCTAAGCACTATTATTTAATACTTAAGTATTGTAACCAAGCTTTATAGGACAACTCATGCTCACCTCACTATTATGAGTCTTTGTGATTTCAATATAGCTGTTGCAAGAGGTAAAGCAGGCACAACTGACCACAAGAGAGTGAAATTCCTTTCTTCCTTCACTATCACAGACTAAACCGTAATGGTGTTGCAGAAAATATAATTGAAAAACGATTATTATGAAATGCAATAGTAGATTCAAGAAATCCACATACAAATGTAGGGCTCCCTAAGGTGCCGGCTCTGCCATCCTTACTTAATCTATATCCTACCTTACCCAAGTAGACCCACTCACTGATGCTTCTCCAAGAGGTACAACTCTAGACCCCAAATCCATAGCTGGGCTAAATGCATCAATGACATCAGCTGAAAATGTCAAGTGACTGTAAGGATGAGTAAAATCTGCACACTTGTAAGCTGTATTTCATACACATTTCAGCCTTGACTTAAGTCAATTAAAGTTATTTAAGTTAAAATTTTGGAATAACGATGAACACAGAAAGGCTGTTATCCGTATTGACCAGACTGGGAACATCTTTTTTCAATGCAGGTGCTTTGACAAGTTCCATTTTGGTATCAACTCTTTTCTCCCTTGTTTTGTAACATCAGTTTTCAGAAGCAGAAGTACTTGCTGGCTTTGGTTTTTTTTTTTTTGTGGTAGTGAAGGGACAGAGAATTTGTTAATGAAGTACCAATGTCACACAGAAATAATATGACATAATTTTATGCCTATGTTAGAAACAGAGGAACACAAGTGATTGCTGACATCCACGCACTGCAGATGTTAGGGTGGCATATTGTTGTACCCTGAGCTGCATCCCAGTTTCCTTCCTGAAGCCGCAACACCCTATTTGGCATTCAGGGAAGGAGAGTTGGATTTATTTATCTTACAAGGATTAATTTTTATTCAATGGAAGTCCCTTTGCAGGACAAAGCACTCAGGTAGTACTTAAATTTCTTGCCTCTGCAATAATGCTGCAGATATTTCACAAGGACAAGCTGTTCAATTATATGCATTTCTTCTCTGTGGCTAAGAATAAAGATTATTTTCCTACAGCGTTTTGACATTTTCATCTGAATTGAAGCATATAATAAAGATGTACTTCACTGAATATCTCCAGCATGAACTGAAATTCAGCTTTAGAAACAAGTAAAGGTAAAAAAGGGCAAACAAAGAATGAATAGCACATTTGTATAATAAACACAGATCCTTGTCCTTTCCTGGGTCAAGGAAGCTGCAGGCCTCTAATGCTCCTAATTCTCTTTGGAAAGCATAAATTTTGCTTCCTCTAACAAGTTACTAACAATCATTGTGTCACAAGAAATCAAATTATTTGTCCCAAAACACACACAAAGTCCACGAAAAAGGCAGAGCTCAACTTTGTTTTCTAGACACTGATCCCTATCCCAGACTGGCAAATTTGGCTCTACACACTCTGTTAAGGGAGTCTTACCAGTCTTTGCACAGCTATCCCAGGAGATATGGGAAACTGGAGGTAGAATACTTCATTCCAACTCAGCTCTTTAAGCTCAAAAGTATTCAGGAAGAGATTGAGGGCTTCTTTGTTCTCATCAGGTTTTACAGGTTTTCTAATCATTTATCTGAGGCTCCACTCACCTCCACAGTTGCTCCCCCACCTCAGTGTCACAGCTAAAGCAAGAAAAGCAACTCAGCTGTAATGTCCTTTTCTTTTGTCTTTTCAGGAACCTTTTTCTTGGATTTCCTCACTGCCTTCTGTTTTGTTTTGAGTCTTAAATCATACAATGGCAGCTACTCATTATTCATTTTACATTCAAGTTATGGGTTACTTAGGCTGTTGCTCATACCAACAGTAAACTACTTGACCTGCATTAGTATCAATGCTTATTTTGGCAGAAGTGAAACTGTGTTTCTGAAAGGGCAGATATTTACCAGGTGCATTACAAATCTATTTAGAATTTGAAATAAAAAATACAGCTGGGTCTTCCGATGCCTGAGTTCCTGAGCCTGAAAGATACAATGGTGCTATCAATTTTCACGTGCTATGCAGACCATGACACACACAGTTTGGAAACAGGTGTATGTGGCTCAGTTTTCATGTGATTTTAGTTTTAAGCAGACTGAAACACTAAAGATAGAACCACCAACAAATGTCTTTGAATGTTGCTTAAAACCAATGTCTGGTGTACAGAACAAAAAGAAATACAGTAAGTGAGCATCCCATCAGTCCCTCCATGCAACGGATCACACACCACTTAAAGGTACTGCATACATGTCATGCTGGCAGTAGCTGCACACAGCTACATAGTGGATAGTATTGAAAGATGGCATATCCACTACCACCCCATCTTCACAGTGGACCAAGATCTATTAAAAGAAAAGCATCTTCTGCACATCTTTTTTCACCTTTTTCTTTCTTCAGATGGCAGATGAGTTCAGAATACGCTGGGCCTTAAATACTGCCTTTCTCTGCTGAGCTATCTACCAGAAGTACTGTGAGCATGTCAGATTTTTGACACCTTGAGATCCCAGTAGAAACCATTTTCCTGAGGCTGTAGAGTCCTCCACCTTTCCTCCTTATTCCCTGGGGCTCTTATTCTTCCTGTACATACACACATCTTACGACTGTGTCCTGGGTTCAGCAGTAGCAGTCATTTTTTCTCCTTCTTAGTAGCTGGTGCAGTGCTGTGGTTTTGACTTTCAGCCTGGGAACAGTGCTGATAACACCAATGCTTTCAGTTGCTGCTCAGTAGTGTTTACTCTGACCAAGGACTTTCTGAGCCTCATGATGATCTGCCAGGGAGGAGGAAGCAGAGACAGGACACCTGACCCAAACTAACCAAAGAGGTATTCCATACCACAGCACGCCATGCCCACTATATAAACTGAGGGCAGTTACCCAGAAGGGTTAGATCACTGCTTGGTCAGGCTGGATATCAGTAGGCGGGTAGTGAGTGGTTGTATTCTCTTCCCTTGTTATTTCCCTTATCATTATCATTATTGGTGGTAGCAGCAGTGGTTTGTGTTATACCTTAGTTACTGGACTGTTCTTATCTCAACCCATGGGAGTTACATTCTTTGGATTCTCCTCCCCATCCCTCTGTGAGCGGGTGGAGGAAGGGGGGAAGTGAGTGAACTGCTGCACGGTTTCTGACTGACAGGCTGGGCTTAAACCATGACAGACTGTCAGGACAAAATAAATCGAAGCACTCATCTTGACCCAATGCATTGGGCTCTGTTTTCTCATTCATCAACCTATTTTATAGTGGGGAGGGAGGTGCATGGCAGGGAGGTTAGGTCTTCTGATCACCAAGGAGCAGAAAACATACGAAATGCACTCTAGTTATACCCTCCTGTCCAAACTGCATCAGAGCTAGGAAAAGAGATTTGTGTTAGCTGCATATGTGTACAGCACAAATGTCTATCTCAAATAGATGAAAAAGGTCTGTCTTGGCAAGAAAAGCTGCTAACATCAAGGAGTCTGAATTTGAGTTCTTAATATTTCTAACCTTATTCCCATGGTATTCCTCCTGCACAGTCAATCCAGTGAAATGCTGAAAGTGTTTCTTCTGTTCCTTTGTATTTAAAAAAGGATTGATGGAAGGGAGGTTTTTTTGGAAGCGGTTCTTAGAGACAGTTCACAGATTTAGTTATATTCCAGGACCTTTTTTCTGTTCCTTTACCTTTGCTTATATTTAAGTTAAAGTACACAGTGAAATGTCTCAGGCTTCATGGCAAATATCAAAGTAATTTTGTCTCCTTTTTTTACATTTAATTCAGTTTTATGAGAAGATATTTGGAAAAAAAAAAAAAAGAGCAAAACAATAAAGAGAATCTTACTAAAAATAAATCTAAGCAAAGAGCATGCATTGAAGAGTTGCAGAGTCCTCTCAGCCTGGAACAAGAGATAAATGTGTCACCACCATAACAATTCATCTAAAATTAAGTAAAAGCTTTTAAAGATTTGGGGAAAACTCCTGTTATTGTTATAGGTCCCCCAGCAGGGGGGATGGGATGGGAAAATCCCTATTCGTGTATATTACCTTCTCACCAAAAGCCACTTCCTCAACTACTTCGTTCCAGAAGCTACCTTTCTGCACCCTCCTACAAGCAAGAGGAAACACAGATCCAGCAATGCAAAAGGAAACAGAAGTGAGTGTTGAAGAACAATGACATGATGGTCTAAAGAACCCACCTAAAGAATCTTTCTCAAAGGCCATACCTAACTTCAAATAATATGCTGCTCACAAGAGAGGGTCTCCAGCCAATGATGTGATAGCTGTCTGATTAAGAGATCAGAAAGCCTCCAAATTTGGCTTCAGGGGGTAGAGGAACAGACTGTATATCATGTTATACCCAAAATCCACTCTCCTAAATCCCCATCCCTCCTGTGCTGTATTTCCTCCCCAGCCCACAGAATTGCAGGTGTGCATGTATAGAAAAGCACCCTTAGGCTACACTCTTTATAAGAATTAAGTCAATTATTAGGTCTAAGGATTCTTAATCTCTTTTTATGCCTGAAACTTCCTCCAGGAAGGAGAAAAATTTTGGGGAAACCCCTGACAAGCTGCTGAACTGCTATTCCAGAGTCCTGCAGTTTGAGACTATTTGTTTTAGGTAGAAAAGCCTCACTCAGAAATTTCTCTTCTTCATTGCAGGCAATAGCTGCCTCACAGCCTTGCCTCCAAAGAAGACTCATGCTGGAAAGGGAGGCTCACTGCAGTCGCAGGGACAGTAAGTACTGAGTTGCTGTCCTGCTGGCTACAGGTTTCTTGGGTGGTGGTTTTAGTACTGGGAAAGGGAGATCTGGAACTGACTGAATTTTGAAGGGAGTTGTCTGTAATTTCCAGCTGCGTCTTCATCACAGGTTTCCACTTACTTGGTGACAACATTTTATTTCCTTTTTAGAACAAATCACCCTTATAATTTCACTTTTCATCTTGAAAATGAACCTTCTTTACTTTCACAGACCTGTAGGTTCACTTGAGTCTCTGTAGTGAGATCCTAATGCCAGTAAGCTCACACAAAAGGCACAACAGAACTTTAATAGACTTTTAAATAGTTGGTCATTTTGGGCTTACCCATACACATCACTTTCCAGAGACTTTCAGATTTCTCCTTTGGAAGCACACACTACCAGTGGGGAGAAGTTAACATGTTTCTCTGTTGATCTCAGTTGGAGCTGTTAGACCTTGAGAGAGTGATCACTAGCAGAATGGCAGGAAAAACACTCTAGTATAAAGATGTGGTTAAAATGTAGTCCCCCAAAAAATCTTTAAACCAAAAGGGTGTGTAAAATGTTCTTCTTGAGCACTAGTAGACTTTAGGTTAGCATCTCCGTGTTTTGACAGGAATTGCAACAAAGATCTGAAGGGAAATGTCTGACCTGTACCCGGGAGGGAGAGAAGTTAGAGGACTGAGGTATGCTATGCACAGTGGGTTGAGCCCAAGCCCCCGGTTTTTTAATCCTTGCCAATACCCCACTATTTTAATACTGCCAATACAGATGTAGACCTAGGTCTTGTTGACCTGAAAAGAATCCTATGCCCTGCTATCATGGGCAGTGGCTCTGATACAGCTGCAGCTCACGCATACCCACCCCTCACAACCAAAAGCTGTGTAAGACATGCCATAAACCAGATTTTTCTTTCCAGACTCAATGGAGGCCACTGAGACAATTGCTAACAGCCTGAACAAGAGGTGACAAGCTCTGAAAGCTGCTCACTCATGAAACCCAGTTAGTTGAAAACCAGGAGGAACAAATGGAGGTGGATTAAAGCTATTGCTATATGCTTAAGAGAACAGAGTGTTGAGAAGAACATTCCCACTCTATTTTCCTATTTTCGACAGATAGAAAATGTGTTTCTGCTTGTATAACATTGTGATATTCACAACCCTTACAGCTATCTCATGACTATCTTCACACTGCAATGCAGCCTTCACATTCTCTGGATATGCTTACACAGTAAGTTCTTCTGCTTCTATCAGTTCAACCACTACCTATTACACTTGTCACATAGCTGTGCACTAGTTCTGCGTCCACAGCGGAGATTTTTAGGGCCTGATAAGCACATCCCTTCACTTACACTTGGACAACACAAACGATTCCCCTAAATCAGACAAATGGGTGCTGCTGAGCCATCTGTTTGAAAATATGTTTAGTTATATAAACTGAGTTACAAGTATTTCTTCATGGATGAAGATATTTGAGCATAGATGGCTACAGGGAGAGGGGCCTGTGCACCTGAAACTTCCCCAACAAGACTGGAAAATACAGTGCATCAACTGTAGAAGACTGCTGCCTTTCTCTAGCAGTTTGTGGAGGCCTGTCAGGATCCCCTAGGTCATCACAAATGACATTGATGTCTATATTTCGACCACTGAACTGACCCCTAGTGAACTGACCCCTAGATATTCGAGTGAATATCTAAGATACCTTTAGTCAATATGTGATCCACTAAGACCTATTGAGCTATAGTTCAGACAGGAGTTCAGGAGTCTTGTGAGAAAGTGGTTCTTTTGTGGAGGAAAATCATGTGAACAAACCCCTCCAGAACTCTTGCTGGTGTGCATTCAGGACATACAATTGTCAAGGTAAAATGATCACCCTAAGGTGTATACAAACTGCACATTCTGCTATGTATAGGCCTAGCTCAAAATGACTGACTGGCTGGTCTCAATGAAGGCAGTATACATTTCTGAGGTGACTGTACACAGGAAAAGTGAAATGGGTTTCTGCATTAAGCCTCCATGCCCCAGAAGTTTGCTTTAATTTTTGTGTTACTTGTGAGGATTCTCAGGACTCTGCAGAGCAATGATTATCTGTTCATTTACTCTGAGTAGGAGAAAGGGCAAGTTTTGACAGAATTTGCTTCACTTGGAGAGAAGTAATTGGTCAGAAACACAAACTACTTGTTGGACAGTGACAGGCATCTTCATGCAACACTCTCTTAGTGACCATTATCCTGATAGGACATCCCTGATCCTTTGAGAGCAGACTGTATTCTGAGTCCAAGGCTGCCACCAGGACAATGAAAGATAAGGAAAGACTAGGACAAGATTTTCACCCATGGAGAGGCTCTTCTAATCGACACCACAGCATTAATAACACCTTCATAGGGAAAGCCACAGCTAGAAAATTTTGATTTTTGCTGTTGGGAAGTTTCATCCATCTGGCTCCATTTGGTCAGTAATACGCCACTGTTGTGCTGCTTCACTGATTACATTTGCTTCCATAAAGTAAATGTAAGTGCAAGTGTTCATATCTAGCTAAGCTTCCTGTCAGAGAAAACAAGGCTTCATGGAGAGAAAAGCAACATCAAAATAGTACAAGGTCATCAGCCAAGAGAACTGTCATTCCTGTGACAACCAGATCACCTTCCCTCAGAACTAAGGTGCAATATCTGATACCTCCATCTACCTTCAGCTTCTCCTTACACAAGCAGCCCTTTCTTAACAGGAGATGCCTCCAATCAGCATGCAGCCAAGGAAAAGCCATGATACAAAATTGTACTACAGAACTGGGTGTATTCCTTTCTACTTATGTATATACTTGTGACGATTATGCTCACTTCTACAACAAGGAGCAACTCTACCATCTGGAGTCAGGTATACAATTTGTTTAAATATCTTTGAATATTTGATATTTTGTACAAAGTATATCAAAGAACTTGTGAAATATAAACATTTACATCACACATATCAGTTACTGCTTTCTCTCTCTTGTGTGAGATGAGTTTATTTGTCAATATTTTTATTTTCCTTTATCTGTGTTCTTTCAAAACTATAACACCTCTACATTAGAAGACTTTCTCCCTAGAATTTAAAATTTAAATACAACAGAGACATTATAACTCTTTGAGTTTTTCTTCAGCCTACACAAATTCTCAAGCCTAATATTTAAAGAACTGTTCCTTCTGGCAACATTGAAGCATTTCAGTTTATTAGCCTTCTCATCCCAGGAATTTCAGAGAAGTGATTTTAGCAAATTAAATCCCATGAGCATGCATCAAAAGATATTTGATTTGTCATCTTGGTAAAAGTTTTAAGTGATAAATGCAGCATTCTGTTTACTTCCATTGTCAATAATTTTAATTTGTTAAGAATTTAAGAGAATACTAGCAGACTCTTTCCTTAGCAGTTTATTTGCAGTTTATTTTGTTACTAAACAAAGTAGGACCTTATGGACCCCTATTTTATTTCTCAATGAAAAAAAAAAAAAAATAAGGATACCTCTGATGGATTCATCTCTGTTAACTCAGTACTTAAAGCCACCTATTAACCACGTGCACTTACCTACCTAATAGTCCAGAATCCCATATGTATAGCAGAGATTCAGACAGCTCCACAAAGCAGTTTGTCCCACTCCAACGAAGGTGGGATGACTTGGCTTCCGGGAGTGCCTCATACTGTTTGCTAAAAGGCTAATTCAACAAGCTAAATCAGAGCACATACTTCATGTTTAGATGACTATGGTTAATTAAGAAGAATATAGCCCCAACAAAGCTATGTGATCTGACTAAGAGATGATTAAGGGCAAGACTAGTATTTTATTCTTCTTCCCAAACCAGAAATACAGCAAAGAGCAAATGCAGAGTCAGATTTCACTATCACCACTCACGTTCAGTAGTGCTTCCTTGTTGAATAAGTTGTTACTGGGCACCAATCCAAGCCTGCCTAAAGAAATTTAATGTAAGTTAAGCAAAATCAGGCTGTTTGACACTGAACATATATTACTGACATATTCTGTCTTTGAATGATTAAAGGGAGGGACCAAGGTGTTTACCCAAGAACCAAAATTAGACTCTTTGTCAATGACAATTGGCTGTGTAATGTATCTGATGATCTGGACACAAGTCCCAAGTCTCCTTTGCTGTGTATAGTGCTATATATCTGCCTGATTGCAAGCCTGAAGAAGTGCTTCAGCTAGTTCAGATGCTTAAATTTTAAATCTAATATTCACATGAATTTTTAACATGCTATGAAAACCAGGGGTTCATAAATCATTTACAGTAACACATGAAGGCACTCTTTGTCATCTCTGCCAGATCTGTCCCTCAGATCAACAAAATTCCTTCCAGAACTTTGAGATCTACTAAAATATATGCCTTTGCAAAATATGCCTCCTTAGAGATCCAGAAGAGCTGGCTCTGCTCTGTAGGAAAGTCTTGCATTCTACCCAAAATAGAAGGTGAAGTGGCACATACACACTTTTTAAGAAGGACCATCTGAAAAAAAGAAAATATAATAACCATAAAGTCTACACAGACATTCATTATTCTCTTTGACCATAAGAACAATGTCACTGTCTGACCTAAAGAACAGTCTTTGCTGTCATTACTTATTGATGTGGCAACTTTTGTTTATTCTTCTGTTACAAAGGAAAGAATGTGGCAAATAAATTTTTCTCTTTGTGAACAACAGAAACATGGGGAAATATCACATTCTTTGGTCATTATTTTCAAAACAGTTTAATCAGAAAGATCAGTCACCTACAAAGCTATGTACAAATGCATGAGTAATTTCATTGTAGACAGTTATGTTCACTAAGCAGAAAGGCATCAGTGACAAAGAAAGAAACAAGCAGTGTGTGAGTTTTCTCATCTTCTAGCTGGTTCCCACATTTCTCTAAGAGTTTTCAGCAATATTTCTGGAAGGAGAAACAACTTCAGTTGTAACTGCAGGTAAAAATGCCTATTTTTAGGGTCGACAGAACAGTTCTGTTCTAACTTCCCCTCCCTCTGGTGTTTTCTGAGGGACAACCTTTTGTCCTACAGTTTCAGGCTGCTTTTTGAACCCTTGCTTCCTACCACAAAAGTGCAAGGTTGCATTTTCAGGAATGGCCATTGCTCTTGGAATCCAAGTCCTTTCTTTTCAACTTGGGCAGTCAATATATTTACAAACCCCTAAAGGCCCTGCCATCATTATCCAACCTCTTTGTTCACCATCTTGAGCAGAATTGCAACAGAGAGGGTTTAATTTACTTACACACTCATAGGTAGACTGCATTCAATAAGCTGGCTCACTTACATCCTCATCTAGGTAACTTTACAGTGAACTTCAGGGGACAGTACAGACATAAGCACAAAGCTTTTTTTTCAGCACTCTGTGTCAGAGGAGAGTATTGAAAACCAGCTTTACTGAATCCCTGAGCATGAAGCTAAACTTTTGAAATGGAGGGATTAGGCTTTTCCAGGAAACTGACTGTGGATAAAGAGCCAAACATCTCAGATCTGGAAATCTAAATCCTAAGGAAAGGTAGCTCTTTTTTTCACACAACCCATTATTCACATCTTCCAGAAGCTAGCTGAGGACAAGAATCACGTGTTATCTTCTATGAATGCCATCCTTATGTGCTTAAATCTCACCATATGGATGAGCTCTGGCAGATGCCAAACTGCTACTGCTATGAGACAGATGATGTCTGAAAGAACGGAGCTTTCAATGATGAGCACTATGACACCCTACATCTGCCTCAAGGAAGCAACCCCTCTGTATTCTTAGTCAAAGACCCTTTGTTAAGGGACGCTGCCTTCTGTCTTGATTTCACACTGTTCTCTGCCAGAGTATTAGACTAAATTTCCTGTCTTGTCCCATTATGAAAGCTTCCTCTTAAAGCTAACTTTAGCACCTTTGCAAAAGATACATCTTTTTATAATTGATACCCAGCAACTAGAGTTTCATGCTTCAGTTTCATTTTATTGATTCTATAAAAGTACCTGAAAGAGTTAATAAGATACAAATATTTGAAATAAAATACGAGACATTAATCATCTGTCTTATTTTATGCTACAAATTACGCAACTAATTACAATGGAAAATTAGCTATCAGTGTACCTGAGTCATTCTCCATGATGTTATCAAAGTTAGTAACAGCCTTACTGGGACTGCCCAGGGAATAAGGCATGCTCATTATATTGTCTGGTTCTGACTGGTCTGACAGTACTTTATAAAAATAAAAACCTATTGTATGTAGCCTATTTAAATCTAACATAATTGGGCTGCACGAACAAAAGTTCAGAAAAATGCTAGTGTGGGATTTGCTATTAAAAGAATCTTGAAAGCTAATTCAAACAAAAAATAATCTTTAAAAAATATGTGCTTGATTGTTTTTTCAAGCTTTTCTGATTAATTTGGCATGCAGGGGAGCACAGAATTATAACCACTGTAAAGAAGCTGTCTTGAACAGAAACTGACATTCCTGATAAATTGGTTAGCCTTTTTTTCCTTTTAATGTCCAACAGATTTGAAGATAAATATGTAATGAAAATCCTTAGACCTTTTTAAGAGGCTAGCCTGGAACTGATGGTCTAATGGGATTCATTTTTTCTTAAACAAAAGAAGAAATCAGATCTTATACATCACCTGCCCTTCAAGCCAATATTTTCTCTGCCCAGACTCAACCAAAGCAGACAGAATTCCTAATCTAATTTTCCTTGATAGTTTACCAGATGCACACACCACATTTTTTACAGGAGAGAAGCAGTAAGGAAGATTTTTAATTACAGTATGATATGGTTTACATGTAAACAACGAGCAGGACAGCCTTTTTTTCAAATACCCAAACATTCTTGATCCAAAGTGTGACAATTACTAGATACATGCAGCAGCTGTTTCCGAAACTGAGGAAAGAGTCTCAACAGGTCATACCCATAAAATCCTCTGGAACTGAGACAGTTGGGGAGCAAAGAGGTAAAGGAGTTTATAAATACAGGAGGTAATGAGGATGCTGCAGCTAACTCGTGGAAAACTGAGTGTTACATGGAGCTAGGTCTCAATATCTACACCATACCTCATGCACGAGCTATGTTTCTGTTTCCTGGCAGCTGAGGTTCTGCTGGAATCCTGCTAGTGTTGGAGACCACACAGGCTCTTTTAAACATATAATGAAGACCAAATTTACATATTGTATTCAATTTTTAACAAAAAAAAAAAAAAATCATAGAAAGAAAGAAAGATGTCAGTTTGGCTGTGGTCTGCATCATAAAGTTCTAGATAGTATTCCAGCGCTTTTCACAATATTTCATTCTATTCTCTGTGCACTATTTTAATTTTAAGAAAATGTATGGTTCTCTCTCATTGGACATTATCTGGGAATTACTATCGGGTTCTTATCAAAGTTTTTTGTAACATATCCTAGGAATTTACTGAAAGTCCTGAAAGAAACTTCAGGAGTGCTCAAACTAAGCAGCAAGGCAAATACATAACAGCAACATATTACAGATCCTCAGTGCTCATCTAGTACCTTATCTGCACCTTCTCTAGTCTCCAAAAATGTAAGCAAACACAACGACAATTGTGTCTCAACAGCATCTAATGTCATTAAATATCACCAGCTAAATCCATGAGAAGAAAAGGTCTCCCACACAACCTCTTGCACAGAAGCCAACCCAGCTCTCTCAGACTTAATATATTGTTTAAAAAAAAAAATGCTTAAAAAGAACAAACACATGCTAAAATATTTTACTTATAAAAAAAAAAAATCTTCCATCTTGATCCATAACCAATATTACCAGAAAACCCTTTCCCTCAGCTGCTGTAGAATTATTGCCTCCTTAAATAATCTTTTACTTCTCATCTACATAGGAAATTGCCTGGGTAGCTTCAGGAGTTCAGGAGGTAGGAGAGATGTGCATGAGGAATGTACAAAGCCAGTGCTGCAGTCACATGGGCATCACCACTTTGTAGTTCCCAGCACACTGACTGGGGCCATAGGGCTACTTCAAGCCTATTCTGTGTGTTAACACATCACTGTCAAAGCTCAAAAGCAAAGTATAGAAAAAATAATCATCACCTTTCCCTTCAAGGGTACAAGACCACCACTTTGTTCTCATTCCTCTTTGAGCTTCAGAGCTGTCACTATTGAACACTCTCGAGCAGGTCTGCAAGGGCCAGTACTGAACTCCAGTACTGTTGCTCCCAAATTGGAGCTGGGTTGAGCTCATTCAAAGGTGTCTGTGTGGCTCTGTGCTACACCTTCCACCTTGAGAATACATTTGATCAGAAGGAGCCAGATAGCATCCAGCTGGGCCTCACAGCTCAGGCTCTGCTCCAATGCAAAGCATCTGTTCTGCTTCAGATGAGCGTTCCTCAAAGCAGAACAGCTGTACACCCATGACAGTCATCTCAAGTGCTTGCATAGATAACTGCAAGTCAGCCCACAAGTGAATAACAGAGGCAAACACGACACATCATTTCGTCCCAACCCCCTATTGTCCCATGTTTCTGACATACACATCCTTTCAAAAGCAACTGGCCTCAGGCTACCTTATGGGATTTAGGTCTCAATTCAGGTTGTGTCTACACTCACTATACAAAAATAGTAGACTTTGTGGCCTCTCTCAGAAATGTGCTTGTCACAAAACGTCTGTTTCCTCCCACAGATCCAAGAAAAACCTCCCAGCCAAAGTGAAGGAACTCACAAATTAAAATGAAATACTGCATCAGGCTTCAGAATGCCTTCACTGGAGAAGTGTGAAGGAGGCAGCAGATTCCTTCCCTCTGTTTCTCCAACATGTCACACTACATGTGTAGCTTATAATGATGCTGGGGATGGACACTTCATTAGGAACTGTAGTGACAGGACAAAGGGGTAATGGGTTCAGACTTACACAGGGGAAGTTTAGATTGGATATGAGGAAGAAATTCTTTAGTGTAAGGGTGGTGAGGCACTGGAATGGGTTGTCCAGGGAAGCTGTGAATGCTCCATCGCTGGTGGTTTTCAAGGCCAGGTTGGACAGAGCCTTGGGTGACATGGTTTATTGGGAGGTGTCCCTGCCCATGGCAGGTGGTTGGAACTAGATGATGTTAAGGTCCTTTCCAACCCTAACTATTCTATTATTCTCTGTGGATAAATGTACTGCAATCCCACAGTATGGCCACAAGGCCACATTTAGTGATCAGAGGAAAATACTGTATTCCAAAGTCAAAACACACCAGCAAATATTCTTATTGATTTTTGTGTTTCAAAGTACAAGGAAGGCATGGAACTAAGTTTTGAAAGCTTAGATTTACTCTTTGGTCCTCTTCAAACCCTCTGAAGTCATAACTACCAACACTGGAGAAATAACTAGCAATGTCAAAGGACTAAAAAGTTTCAGTCATGATCTTAGCTCTAACTGTTGAATGACAGTCACTCTTCAAGTGAAGCAGTTCATGCGCACAAAGATTTTCATGTGCATACGGTTTGCAGTCACAATTTACTGTGTGAGACATCCTACTGCATAAGCATCCCCTGTTTAAACCCTTTTGGCAGTTGTGGGAACAGCTGTTAGCATGATCAGAGGACAATTACTTCCTGAGTTATTTTCAGTGTTCTGCAAAATAGAAATGCCATTACAAGAAGATGATAGCCAAAACATTGTGAAAATGAGTCATTAGACCTAGAGTTGCAGGTGATACACACTGAGAAACATTTGAATGTATTTCTAGTGTGTATCGTGATTACTGCTGCTTTCCTGGGGAAATATGGTGATCCTTGCAGCATGATTGTAACGACAAGACTCGTAAAGTTACTGGTTTTTCCATTACTGTGGTTCTCCCACACAAGTTTGAAAATACCCAGTGTTCCACTCAGTTGTATAAAATTCCCTTTAGATGGCAATCTTCAAGAGATTTCAAGGGAAGATGGGTATTTTTTTGAAGTCTGTGCTTACAGATATGAAAAATGTTTTGCCTTATAGCCCTCCCTTAGTTATGCTGCTTAATTTCAGGGGTCAGTGCTGCTATTATCAACTAAATTGCATGTTGTATCTACTTTAATAAAAACAACTAAATCTTCTGGGATGGAGATATTCAAGCACCTCTAAATTATCTAGGGTCTTTGTTCTCATTATACTGACATGGCTCCCTTAGGCCTCTAAATATTGAGAACAAGTAAGGACTAATATCTAATATTCCTGCTACTTGATCCTGCACGTACAGCCCCTGTGTCCCTACCTATCCCTCTGTAAACCAGAGAGAACTGCATTGAGAACTGGGGGGGCTAGGATATGACCTCCCACTGCTTCTGTTGCATCTGTGAAGTTAATTAAGAATTTGTCTTCTAATAAAGATGTTTATATATCTGATCCACAGACGTTTTGCCTTTGTCATAATGTCAAATACAATTTACACAAATACATTTTTTGAGCTGTAGATGAATAAATGTTGTTGTTGTTGACCTGCTGCCACTTTAAAACACCCGGAGTTCCATGATAAAAGAATGTCAAGAGTATTACCCACTACACATCACCTTTATATACTGCAACTGACAGCACATTAATAGTCTTCAGTTCCTCTACTGGCAAAATCAGGCAGTTATTTTCATGGATGTACATGAGAATCTTCAATAATCATCATAAATCCCTGATGATATCCATAAATACAGAAATCATCAAGTAGAACCCGGAGTGAAGTATAAGGTTTGCAAACAGGTTAAAGAATGAGTTCATTTTTAACGGACTTTCAAGGAGACTTCACAGAAATGTAATAAACAGAATACTTCCAAACACTGCAACCATAGACAATAAATGCCAGCTTAAATTGAAGAACCAATCATTCCTATTGTAGCTCCTTGGCTGGAATAAAAACTGGTGGTTCCATAACCAAGCTGAAATAGGGGAATCAGGACTTGCCCAACACTTGTCAGGTTTACAAAAATTCTATACATCAGATTACCTTTGGGTCAAATTGTTCTCAGACTGCACAAATCTTACACCAGGTCAACAATATTTCTAAATGTGTTTTGAAAAACAACACTGGAAAATGTATCAAATATAAATAAGCATTGCAGACTACTTTAGCTTGGAAGTTTGGCATTATCTGGCAAAAGCAAACTGCGTCTTCCAAGCACATATCCAGAACTGCGCGTGAAGCAGAGTAAGCAGCTTTCTGTGGAAGCTAAAGACAAGCTGATTTGTCTGTTAATTTTTCTACTCATACTTTGCAAAGACCAAATTATTTTACCCAGATTAACTGCAACTGGTACAAGATTGAAGATCAGCAGGAGAAATGGCTTTAAATTCATCAATATGTGAAAAAAATACCCATTATTATTGCTACTTAACACATCAACCATAATGATACACTATGTAATGCTAACAAGTCATTACACATTATCTATCATCTTCTTGTTTAATATGCAATTTTTATGTCAAATGGATGTAAAGAAATAAAGAAGCAGTGATAATCTAACATAATTTCATCCCAGCTGAGGAAGACTTGGCTCACTTGTTTAAAAACATTGTAGCTAGTGGCATTTATTTTCTTCTGATAGGCCAAGATCCAACTAATTCTTCACATCTATGCAAATATACTGGATAATACTTGAACAAAATCTCTGTCAATTGGAAATTTAAAACCAAACAAGTCAAATAGTTAAAATCCAGCATACCATAAAGAAATTCCTTCCACAAGGATTCATTACTGTTCTACTGGGAACTTTGGTTGATCATAAAGCCCTGAATCTATCCTTTTCCATTTGTAAAACTACTCTCATGCCCCATACTATGCTGGGGTGACTCAGATATTACTAATAAAGTTGTTAAAATTTTTGAGTTCCCATATTTTTTCTAATAACTTTACACAGCTTTTCATTAGAAACCCACATGCTAACAGTAATTTCTTCTTTTATTTTAGATTATCATACAGAAGTAGAGTGAAGTAGAGAATTATGTACTTCTAAATCCTAGTACCAGCAACTTATTTCATATTCTGAGCTCATTCTGTCATATACTTTCCATTGCAGGCTTTCTGAGGGGTCCCCAATGCCTTGGGATAACTCATTTTTAAATATTTAATATTCAGTACTTAATGGATGAGATCTGGCCTGCATTGAAGTAAAATGTGAAATTCTTTTGACTTTAAAAGAGCCTGATTTTAGCCCAACATAGAAGGCATGGCATATAATTCCTCTCTGGTATAATTAGAGAACTGAAATATAACCTCCAGTAATAATTAGGGAACACTTAATTCAAAGTCAACCTGGTCTCACTTATATGCTTTCTAAGTGAATTTATCATTTAAAATAATCAAACACAATAAATAATACTAGTTCTGAATATTCCACTTTTTTTTTTTTTTTTTTTTTTTTTTTTTTTTTTTTTTTTTTTTTTTTTTTAAGTTCTACTGCAGTTTGCAAGAAGCAAGTGAGAAAAAGAGAGGAAAAAGGCTCAAAATGGCTATGGATGCAACACCCACAAAGGAAGATAAGACCAAGTAACAAACACTTAAATTCTTTGAAGTAATTTCAAAGTGAAGAGAAAATTATGTCCTATTAGGTTTATTTAACATTGTGAAAATGGTCTTAAAATGTACCAAAAAACCACAGGGAGATTTACCTTTGGCATCACAACTACAAAACATGTTCAGCCTGTAAGAACTGTAACAGTTGGAAGAACAATGAAGACACAAGAGTGAAAATGAAAGAGCTGAAAAACTGAGTGGGGGAGGTTTCACTAATATCCATTTTACATCAGAACATCATGGGTATTTTGTTATAGCATTGCAAGTCCTGGGCTTCCGTTCAAGCGTGAGAGCTGATGAGAGCTGAGCTAGCCAAGAGACCATACTGGCAACCTTGGATTAGAATGTTTCAAAAAGAGCACAATTTGTAACACCATTTACCAAGTGATTTCCCTTTCTCAGCTTAAAAAAACACCTGTCTAATTTGAAAACAAAACCATTTGCAAATTGACTTTAAGTATACCATTAACACTTGTTCTAACATAAGAGTTTCATGTAAGCTTAGCTGCTGCTTCTATTAGTTCTCCTACATAAATTATCTCTCTTCTGGAAGAACAAGGACAATAAATGCTTATATATTCAAAGATGATGCCAACCTTATGATGTTTAACCACGCCAAGTGCAAGGTCCTACACCTGGGTCAGAGAAACCCCAGGCACAGCTACAGGTTGGGCAGAGAAGAGATTCAGAGCAGCCCTGCGGAGAAGGACTTGGGGGTGCTGGACAATGAAAAAATGAACATGAGCCAGCAGTGTGTGCTCGCAGCTCAGAAAGCCAACCGTATCCTGGGCTGCATCAAAAGGGCCGTGACCAGGAGGTTGAGGGAGGTGATCCTGCCCCTCTACTCTGCTCTTGTGAGACCTCACTTGGAGTATTGTGTGCTGTTCTGGTGTCCTCAACATAAAAAGGACATGGAACTGTTGGAACAAGTCCAGAGGAGGGCCATGAGGATGATCATGG